>VSDK01012440.1:54314-59204 GCA_009767595.1 Symbiodinium kawagutii
GAAACAAAACAGTGAAGTGAACTGATCAATTATTATATCAATAAGTATCCCTATTAATGAGCAGTTCATGATCATGTTTAAACAAAGACATATTTATCAAAACATTCTTAAAACATTCATGTTCAATCACATACTCTCAATGATTCACTATTAAAAACCATTAATGATGAAACCATATGTCAAATGTTGAATCTTAAAGAAATATTAATGATGAACATGTCAAATTAGACATGACTGATCAATCATCATTATCATTTTTACATATTATTCATTACAATCATTAACACCACTAATAAGCATTGAGACCGGGACGCTGTGGCAGTGCAGTTTTTGACACTCTATGATATCATCCTTCATATTCTTATGGCTAATCACTAAAAACCTGCACTGCCAGGGCGGCTCGTTATGTAAGCATCAATCTTAAACACCACTAATGTTGGTTTCTGATTAGCATCTACCTGTTGGTTTCATGCCTATTTTCATTACTTGATTGGGGTGGTTACACTAATCAGAAACCAACATTAACCAGCTAGTTGACCAGGTCACCGTTATTCATCACCATTTTCCTACCACTTTTCGGCGTCAGCTCACCACCAGCTCACCATCAGCATTAATCTTAAACACCACTAATGTTCATCCAGCCGCTGCCATTGGTTCAGGTAGCTCTCCACGGTGGACGCTGCAGCTGCTCAGTAGCGCGGATCCAGGTCCCGGGCGACCAACCCGGGGTGACCGGACTGGACGAGTGGTGAGATGACTCGCGGTGTTAGGTGATGTTAACCAACCAATAACTAGCTGGTTTAATGGTTAATACTAGGGGATGATAACCAACAATACAGGGTAACTAGGGGATATACCAACTATATGGCTAATGACCAATAACTAGTTGGTTTAATGGTTAATACTAGGGGATGATAAGCAACAATAGTAGTGGATATACCAATTATATGGTTATGGGTCAAGATTCACCAACCAATAACTAGCTGGTTTAATGGTTAATAGGGGATAACAACTAGCAACTAGCTTGGGGATATACCAGCTATATATGACATACAAGGTGGGCCCCGAACGCTGTTGGTTTCTTGCGTAACTTAATTGGGGTGAATTCTATCAGTTATAGGGTTATAAGCCAACTTATAACTGTCAGGGGCCCACCCTGTAGTATTTGGAAGTTATATATCTATATATATATATATAACTATATATACATATTTTGGTGATTATTGATGATTAAGTTGATGTTAGTTGATTGTTGATGATTGTCAGTTACTCAACAGTACTGCTAGTTATTGACCAGCTGTTAGTTACAGTTTTTACTACGTATGTTTGTTGATTAGTTTTTTTTAGTCATAGAGTAGATACTATTGGTTGGAGATTCAGTGAGTTTGACAAATTATCACCAATGTTTGCTAAAAATGGACACCTATTAGCATGATTATTTGCCACTACTGCTGGATCTTGACCGGCGAACTATTGACATTTGATTGTTTGCCACTACTGCTGGATATTGACCATCATCACCAACTCCGGATTTGCGGTGGGCCTGCCAGATCCTTGCCGGCGGGGCCAGGTGCTGCCGTGGTAGCACGCAGTTCCAACTTCGAATCTTATGGGGTCTACTACAACCTGGAGGTGCGTTTGTGGTCACGCCATGTCATATCGCCAGGGAGATGTGCAGGGGGGCATAAGTGGGGTATAACTCCATGGTGGGAAAGCCTATAAAGGTGGATGAGCCCCGAGTTCACCATGGTAAATGTCAGCAGTGACAAAGTGAGGATGCACAGCCTGTCAGCATTTCACTGCAATCCCAGCCTTCAGGAACGGCACCTGACATATAGCGACTGGTTGACGGATCATTTGGGGCTGTAGATGGTGTAGCTCCCAACATGTAATGGTTGGGAAAGGTTGGGCACTGGATTGCAGGGTGTTCCGAGGATGATTTGGAAAATCGGACAGTGGGATGAAACACGGCATTGGAAGGGGGCTGTTTGCGTGGATTTGCCTGTTGCATCTACTGAAAGATGGAAGTTCTCGGTCAAAGGGAACGTGCTCCGAACTACTTTTGCGAGGGGAACCACTGTCCAATGGGAGCTGTCCTAGAGGTAGCCAATCACGCAGCCGGTTGACACAAACCATTTACAAACTTTTGCGGTCCCTGCTTAAAGGCGTCAATTTGATGACATCATCATCGAAAAAAGTGATCTACAAAAGCGCCAGATGAAACAAGGATACCCAAAGGGACATCTACATTGAACCATCATTGTTCAGCAATGATTTGCAATGTCATTTTTAGGCATAGTGAAAGCACCCTCTTATGGTTTCAACCTATGGTTTCCGAGAAACTCATAAACTACTGTTAATACTTCCTGAGCTTAACCCTGATTAACCATCATTGACCCCAGTCACTAGCCAGTATCGACTCTTCTGGAACCATTGATGGTTTCATGACTCAGTGACTTTGGGATGGTTGGTTGATTGACTTGAGCATATTTGGGAGAATAGCCAACCAGTTCATTGACCGCTATTCCAGGGATAGTTGATTACTAAGCCTCTTGGTTGGTTGGTATTTGGCTATTTTGAGGATGGCGTAACTCAAAATATAAACCCGTTGCCAGTTATTAACCCTTTACCATCACCAACCAGCCAGCCAAGCAACCGCCAAGCAGTGTTAAGTTTGAACCCTTAGCCACTGCCTTGATATATGGTGGTTTCTCAAAATAGGGATACCCCTAAATCATCCATTAATAGCCATTTGTACTAATAAACCAACCTTTGTTTAGGATTCAATATTTTGAGAAACTACCATATCTATGATCTATGGATATGTTTGCTTGACCGCTGCACAGGTGGCTGGACTGTATGGATCTGTCAGGGAAGTGGGCTACAAGTACAACTTCGCCGGGGGCCACCGCCCTGTTCGGGTGTCATATTGGATTTGGTGTAGATTTTGGTAAGGGTCGGCCCCAACCACTTATAAGTTGGTTCATAAGCAACTCAACTTGGGTTAACTACCAGTTATAAGGGTTTAGAACCCAACTTACAACTGCCGGGGGCCCGCCTTGTAGCTATGCTGAAATTTGTTTTCACCGTGGGCTATGTGGTAATTGTTTTGATTCAAGATGTCCTCACCCAAGTTAGTACTTACGCTTGGTTTTTGCCAATCAGTCAAATAAGTTTGCGTTAGGCAACTTCACATGTCGCTGACTAGATTGATGCAACCATGGCAACGATGCAAAGGAGCCATGACAGTCGTTGTAATTCAGTTGCTCGGCAAGTACTGACTACACAGGTAGAATTGCTGCTGTTTGATCATACCAGTAACCAGCCATTTGTTGTTTTTGTTGGGGCGTTTGCTTGGCGAACCGACACCATCAAGATAGACCATTCCATATGGACCATCAGTCAAAATGATCAAAACGCGAACCACAAAATGGATGATTGATTCCATGTGTTGCCAATCCCGTGAAAGTGGCACATATGACTGTGTTTGATGATAATCCACTATGTTTAGAATTCTGTGTTTTGCATGGTTGATAAATATTTGCCATCAATGCGGATCACTCACGTTTTAACGATGCCTTACATCAACCCAACTCAGCCATCCATTGGATGAAGTCATCCGAAACGGGTCGAAGCCCTGTGCCTTGGTTCCCCTATCATTAACCAGGCTGTTTCCCTTGTTGTTGGTCATTACTAACCCCCATGAAATTGGTTAGTTAACTGCTTGACCCAAACGCAAATGTTCCAAGCATCAGCCACCATGGCTTGGAACCATCCCAACCATCCCAACCACCAGTTCGGGCAGATCCCAAGCCGTGCCCAGTGCGAGGTTCGACTGACCTTTCGCATCCCAGCGGCTGCCACTGCGATGACCACTGGAGGTGCGACGTGCAGCGTGGGGGGCCATCCCGGTAGCAGCCTTGCGCTCCATGTAACGAGATCCAACGGGTAGATGAAACCAAGGGATTTGGTTGGTCAATCAATGGGAAGCCATTGGATTTTCTAAAGTTAACCATGGCTGATAGTGGTTATACGGCTATGGGTCAAGCAGATCACCAACCAGTTTCATGGGGGATAAGTTCAACAACCAACTCATAGGGCAAAACGAGCGGGTTAATGATAGGGGAACCAGGGGGACTAAGGATGAACTGACCCGCTGCCAAATTTCAAATCATGAAACTCCTGGGCCTTTTTTGGTTGTTCGTTATTTTTGGGCATTGCGACTTTTACACTGGTAATGACTCTAGGCACCCAAATTGTTTACCATTCCAAGAAATATTTGGTTGGTGGTTTGAAACATGTTTTATTTTCCCTAAATGTTAACAAAGGGTTGGTTGACTAGTGTTTTTAATACAGAAAAGGGGATAATACGGGCCCCATTTTTCCACGTTTGTAGAAATGCAATGTTTTCTTACTTGACATGTTTTCTGCTTAAACTACTCAATGGCCATAGGTGGTTCTTTAATTCCAAGATACTTTGAACTCTTCTCGTGCAATACAATGCCAAATCATGATAAATCATGGGTTTGTTTTTTTAATTGTCAATATTGAATCCTAATTTGCGATTGGTCAATCAAAAAATGAATTGCCAATATCAAACTTCATTTGCAAATATTGGGTTAAGGTAATAACTAAATTGGCAATAAGCAATTTGATGGTATTGAATAAATCTACATTGCCGATTGTAAAGTCCAAAATATTTTGAATAAGTTTGAATATACTGTAATCTCTAGTCATTCCTCCCGGAGTCTTTGGTCATCCCTTCTAAGGGGGGTTGCCTCCCAGGGGGGGGGGTCCGAAAAAAAAAAAAAAAACACTTTTTAATTTTGAGAAGTTTTTTTTTTTTTTTTTTTTTTTTTTTTTTCGCCCCCCCCCCCCCTTTTTGGGTTT
>VSDK01012440.1:69594-108263 GCA_009767595.1 Symbiodinium kawagutii
AGAATGTCAAAAGATATGCCAGAAAGAATGTCAGAAGAGATGTCAGAAAGAATGTCAGAAGAGATGTCAGAAAGAATGTCAGAAGATGTGTCAGAATATTTGTCAAAAAGAATGTCAAAAGATATGCCAGAAGACATGTCAGAAAGAATGCCAGAAGAAATGTCAGAAAGAATGTCAAAAGACATGCCAGAAAGAATGTCAGAGAGAATGTCAGAAGAAATGTCAGGATAGAATGTCAGAAGAAATGTCAGAAGATATGTCAGAAAGAATGTCAGAAGATATGTCAGAGAGAATGTCAAAAGATCTGCCAGAAAGAATGTCAGAGAGAATGTCAGAAAGAATGTCAGAAGATATGTCAGAAAGAATGTCAAAAGATATGCCAGAAAGAAAGAATGTCAGAAGATATGTCAGAAGACATGTCAGAAAGAATGTCAGAAGATATGTCAGAGAGAATGTCAGAAGACATGTCACTAGATATGTCAGAGAGAATATCAGAGAGATTGGCAGAAGATATGTCAGAGAGAATGTCAAAAGATATGTCAGAAAGAATGTCAGAAGAGATGTGAGAGAGTGTCAAAAGATTTGCCAAAAAGAGTGTCCGAGTAGAAAGTTGTCAGAAAGAACGTCAGAAGGTGTGCCAGAAAGGATGTCAGAAAGAATGTCAAAAGGTATGCCAGAGAGAATGTCAGAGGATTTGTCAGAAAGAATGTCAGAAGGTATTTCGGAGAGAATGTCAGACAAAAGTGGAGCCAACAAGCGGTGATGACATGACATGGTGGGGATCACTCGAAGTAAAGTAATTTGTTGCATTTTGCTGCAAGGGAAAGTACCCTTTTCTGCCTGAAATGGGGAAAAATGGTTGCGGTTTCAAGTTTCAAGATGATTGTTAACAGCAATAAATAATTACGCATGATAAGCTATAGCGAGTCGGTTTGTGTTGGTGAACCTTGAGGAGCAACAGAACTCATTCAAAGGTATATTCATTAAGCAGGGTAGTCATTCACCAGGGTAATAGCTATATTTAAAGGTAGTCATACCCCACCAGAGTATCATTACTGTTGCCTATTTAATTTCACAGTAATCCATTTGGCACTTGTGGGTTAATCTTTCAAGTTTAAGCAATTTCATGTTAACCGGAGGGTACCCAAGGCCGAATTAGGCGGAAAATCTACCTCGAACCCCCTGCGACTTGGTGCATCAAACAAGGCTTTCCAACGTAGATTTTTACCACACCAGTGAACCTTCCAGTTCAGCAGCAAGTGAGCAGCCATTGCAGAATATAAGGAAAGCTACATAGGGCTTTGGCCATGGCTCAAGTGCTTCCAGTCGTGCTTCCAAGTGCTTCCAGTCGTGCTTCCAGGTGCTTCACAAGCTGAACATCTCCCTGGTCTATCCGCTGTCGCTGGGGAACTTCTACGCCTTCAGCTTCAGCGTGACCAATCCCAGTTTGGCAGGCCGCCCGGGTCCGTTCGCGTCGCGGCCCCCTGGGGAAACAGCCACCGGTTCCGACGCCGATCTGGGAAGCGCCTGCAATTTTTGAGCCTTGAGACGCTTTGGGTTTAGGGTGGTGTGGTGAATTGTGGTGATTTGGATTGTTGCAGCTAATGATTGTTCATCTTGATGGTTTGGTTAATGGTGATGTGTTAATGATTGTTCGTCCTGATCATGATGGTTTAGTTTCGTTTGTTTTTAATGCTTCGGAAAGTGAACATGAATGTCTTTGCAGAGGAGGGTTCTCTAACTCGCGGGGCAGGACATGGGAATGTGATATTATGTTGCTTTGTTGTTGTCATCAATTTATGGTTGTCGTCGCTCTTGTTGTTGTGTTAGCTGTTTTTGATGTTGGTGGTGATCGCGTAGACAGAGTTGTTCAGTCCTTGTCATTCTGAATCAACCGGTAACTTGATATCCTCTTGCCACTTTTGTTTCTGTTGATCCTCATGTGGCGCAGCCCCAGTTTGGCTGAAGACTTTGCTGGCCATATCGATTCAGCAGGCCAACGCAGAAAAACAGGTGGCGATTCCCCTGGCCGGACTGAGCTGGAAGAGCCCAGTGACTTTCATCTGACGATCAGTTTGGTGAGTGGTAGAAGCGATTTTTTTTCTATTTCGCAGTCCTCCAAAGTTGGGGACTTGAAGCTCTTGGCCCAAAAGGTTTTCAAACACGATTTGCTTAGGCTTGTCACTGCAGATGCCCGTGTTCTTGCTGACCCTGGGCAATCCTTGGAGGCTGTCGGGGTTCAGAGTGAAGACCACCTCACCGCTATTCTACAGAAAGCTAGAACTTTAGCAGCAACATAAAAGTATTGCGATTTGGGGGGAGCCTTTGCCCTGTGGTGCCTGCAAGGCGGCAAGGTCATCACATGGAGGGATGAGCACCATGGCGGTGACAGCTCTGCAGTGCAAGCGCAGCTTAGTGCAGTGCGGCACATTCGGAGCACGGCTGCTGCATTTGCTGCGATCCTGGAAGATGGGTCGGTTGTGACATGGGGCCAGCAACAAATTAGAATCACATTTGCTGCATTTGCTGCGATCCTGGAAGATGGGTCGGTTGTCACATGGGGCAGCGCAATGTGTGGTGGTGATAGCACTGCAGTCCAAGAGCGTCTTAAGGCTGTAAGACACATTCAGGCTACAGAGAGTGCATTTGCTGCCATCCTGGAAGATGGGTCGGTTGTGACATGGGGCCAGCAACAAATTAGAATCACATTTGCTGCATTTGCTGCGATCCTGGAAGATGGGTCGGTTGTCACATGGGGCAGCGCAATGTGTGGTGGTGATAGCACTGCAGTCCAAGAGCGTCTTAAGGCTGTAAGACACATTCAGGCTACAGAGAGTGCATTTGCTGCCATCCTGGAAGATGGGTCGGTTGTGACATGGGGCCAGCAACAAATTAGAATCACATTTGCTGCATTTGCTGCGATCCTGGAAGATGGGTCGGTTGTCACATGGGGCAGCGCAATGTGTGGTGGTGATAGCACTGCAGTCCAAGAGCGTCTTAAGGCTGTAAGACACATTCAGGCTACAGAGAGTGCATTTGCTGCCATCCTGGAAGATGGGTCGGTTGTGACATGGGGCCAGCAACAAATTAGAATCACATTTGCTGCATTTGCTGCGATCCTGGAAGATGGGTCTGTTGTGACCACGAATGCATTCCTTCTCCTCAAGAGCAAGAGCAGCTTAAGGCGGTGCAGCACATAGGGAGCACAGAGAATGCATTCGCTGCCATTCAATGGTTCTCTTGTGACGTGGGGCGAATATGCCCTTGGTGGCGAGAGCTCCGCCGTTCGCTTGCAGGTAGCAGAGTTCGCCGATGGTTCTGCCATGCAGCCCGTTTGCTCCGGGAAAAAGCGGTGTGTTTTGCATCGGTTTGCTGCTCGCTTTTCAGGAGGTGATTATTGGCCAAGCAGTATCTGGTAGAAAAGAATGGGTGATATCTACTTGCTTGACTTTGATTGGCGTTGTATGATCTAAACACACTGCATCAGTGATGCCGTGTCTCTTTCAGATCATTACCGTTGGTCTGGAAAAATGAACCCACATGCTGCAGATGTTTCTATTACTATTCGAGCTACCCAAAAAGACATGTTTCAGTGTTCATGCTTTGACGAGTAAAACAGTAAATCCATGTAAATCCAAGCAACGATGGTATCAATCTGGGTGTTTCTCAAAGTGGGAAATAAGCCGTCCATTTTTTGCGTCTCCGAGTTTGAGAAAATTGGGAAGCCCAAATGACCCTTTATCAACGATTTCTAGGAGCACACCGTACACCAAGTATTTATAGGGTTCCCCTAATCTCGGGGTTTCAACCATTAGTGATCAACCAGAAGTTATCGACCATTCTGATTGGTTATGGTGGATGAAGCCATTGGTTATCAACCATTAGTTATCAAACATAAGTTGTCAACAACTTGTTATCAACCAAAAGTTATCAGATATAGCCAGGATCAATCAGTACTTATCAACCATATGGCTGTGGGTCAAAACCGAGTACCCCTGGTTCCCCTATCATTAGCCATTGGTTTCCCTATAAAATGGTTGGTTATCATCCCCCATGAAATTGGTTGGTTAATACTGATCCATAGCCATATGATTGTTTTTCCCCTGTTCTTGTTGGTTGTTATCCCCTAAAACCATGATCAATCCGTACTTATCAACCATATAAACCATAGATGTTCCATCGCCATGTTACCAGAGGGTGACGACGCCCTGCGGGGGGGACGACTCCGGATACCGGAAACCGGTCGCCGAGACCTGCAGGCGGTGAAGACCTCTACTGGGAGCTGGGGCAGCCCAGAGGTTCTGCGGTGGCTACAAGGGTCCTACCTGCCAGCAGTTACCTTTAAAGGTGACCAGGGAACCCCTGTTGTGGGCATGGTTGCCTATTACTTGTTGGTAAGTAGAAGCAAAGGGCACATGAACATGAATTTTGTTAAGTTATATGTTTTGGCCTAAGAGTAGAGCAACAAGAAACGGAATAGAAACCAAACCAAATAGGGGCTGATGACCCGGAGCTTTTGACTAACCTGTCCAACAGGGGGTAACAACCAATCACAAGTGGAATGTACAACGATGTACGGTCATGAAGGCTATCATCCACCGGCTATACCATGTTGGGATAGGTGATTGTTTTTTGCTCCATGACACCTGTGATTCCCTTATATGAAGCGTTGCATGCGATTATTGCTTCTGATGCATGCAGATTGCCATTCTCTACCAACATGGATCATTTGGAGGTCTCTTAAAATAGGGGATCTCCCAAATAATGTGTTTGCCTTACCAGTTTCAGTAATAAACCAACCACTGTAATGGGTATATCCCCTATTATTGCTTCTAATCGCCCTATTATTAGCCTTTGTTCACCATTGCAGATAATTGCAGTAAGAAACAAAACATTTTTGAGGGGTTCTCTATGCTAACATCCGTTTATACTATCACCATGAACCACTGTTGACAAGCCATGTTATCCTGAAGCATCATGAACCAAACCATGATCAACCGATATGCATGTGAAACATCGTAAACCTGCGGTTGGGCCACCATTGACCATTGGTTGACTTGACATCATAAACCATTGAACTAACCATCATTGACCACTATACAATATCATTGGTTCATAGTTGCATGGACCACTATACAGACCATCACTATCATTTGTGCAATCAACAGTGTCCATCACTATACAACCATATGTCATAAACAATTATATAGTTGAATCAACCAGCATTAACTACTGTACAACCATCATCCTCCTCATCATCATCATCATCATCATCACCATCATCGTTATCATCATCATCATCATCATCATCATCATCATCATCATCATCATCATCATCATCATCATCATCATCATCATCATCATCATCAAGAACCATTATACCCTCTAGTAACTCTAGTATTGTTGGTTAGCAGCCCCTATATTCAATCATTCAATTAGCCATGGGTTAGCCAACAATAGTATTTGTCAACTAATGCGTAGTTACTCATTCCATAACGTAATTCCAAGGAGTGTAATTTTTGTTAATTATTCCATAGGATAGGATCCACAGGATTGTAAATCATCATTTGGTGGTTTCTTAAAATAGGGGTACCCCCAAATCATCCACTATTAGCCATTTGTTGTAGTAAACCAGCCTTTTTTGGGATACCCTTATTTCAAGAAGCCCCTATTTGGTGGTTTCTTAAAATAGGGAGCCCAAAAATTGGCTGGTTTAGTAGTGTAAATGACTAGTAATGGATGATTTAGGGGTACAGTACCCCTATTTTAAGAAGCCCCTATTTGTCCATCCATAGTTCTACAGGCCTTGGAATTTCTCGCTGAGGATGTGGTGCTACGAGCTCGGAGGTCGTGTGGTCTCCGCCAACACTCGGGTGCGCTGCGGGTGCCAGACGACCCGCCCGCGTGGGTTCGGTGCCGGTGAAACGAAGCCAGGGGGCTGGGGCCCCTGGGGGGCTGGAATTAGGAAGGGGTTCGTATTCAATTAACGCTAAGCAATCCTAATTCATTGATATTAGTTGCTGATTCATGTGTTTTTGTCCTTAAACTATGAGGTGAATCCTTAAAGGTTACTCAGTTGCTGATCCTGATCCATTTCTTCACCATTGATGATGGCTAATCATGTTTCGCTGTGCCAATGTTTCACGAGAGTGGCCAACCAGCAGCAGAAGCAACAAACCGATCACCATGTCCAGTTCGAGTTTGTCACAGCTTGGGGTTTAAACAAATCCAATCTTGACCCATCAATGATCCACTCCCAATGGCTGGTTGAGCTGAAGAAACATTGGGTTTTCTTCGAAGGTGCTGCATTTTTTGCCTTCCTTCCTGTTGTTGTTTTCTCGCCGTTCTTGCAGTTGTCATCCACATTCTTAATTAAATTGTTTGCGATGTTTTTTCTGGTGATTGACGTGTTCCGGCTTGTCCCTGCGTCAGTTTTGCTCATTCGCACGTTTCAATGCTTGGAGTGACTTCCAACTGCAACTTTTGGGTGGGATCATTGCAACTCACAATTAATGTCGAAACACAAACTTCATTTTCGGTGGGATCATTGAAACACACGGCTTCAAGGGAATGAACCCTTCTGAGCACGCAAATGGCACAAAACATTGAAATACATTTCAAGTTCTTCATTTTGCAACTTCAAACTGTTGTTTTTACTTGCCCATGTTTTCACCATCAAACATGCTGGGACCCCCTTTGGGCGCGCTCCCCTGCTCTACTTGGTTTGTGTCACCAATAAATGGTAACTAGATAACTAGCAACCACCACTTGCACCGTTGATCAACTGAGGTGGCTGGGGAATGTGACCCAACCTGATACGCAAGTTGGATGAAGACACCAAGGACATCGGAATCTAGACCACCAAATGGCTGGTTTATTACCTTAACTGATTAATGCATGCTGATTTGGGGGTCCCCCCATTTTGAGAAAACCCAGACGAACCAGCCAATGTAAATGGGATTGAATCGGGATCATGACACTGCGTTTGCTGACGTCAGATTCCTCCCTTCAAGCTGGAAGCCTTCTTTCAATTGGTGGAAGTGTCTCCGTCCTCTGCTTCTCGTCGCAATGAACATGAGTTGCCGCGGAAGTAGCAGCATACCGAGGGAAATGGTTTGATGAAAAGGCCATCGGCTGCATGATGTAACTACAGACACCTTCTTCAACAACTTGCGGGTGCCAAATCACAAGTGATAGAGCATATAAAGTGGCAATTTTCTGATTAGCCTGTAGGTGGTTTTGAACATGTTGATGATTTTCCCAAATGTAATGATTGGCAAATGGTTGGTTGACTAATATTTTTCTCATAGGGTTATAACCACCAACCAGTTGGGCATTTCAGATATAGCTGGTGGTACCAGTCGTAGCTGCCGCGCCAGTTTCATTCCACATCCCCAACTCGGCTGCGTAACCAGCTGGTCAATCGAAGTTGGTCAATTCACCCAGGGGGTAACTATTGGTTGGTTGGTTACAACGGTTGACTCATCCTAATGGTTGGAACCCACAATTACGCCTCCGAACGAGACTTGTTGGAAATTGCATCACCAGGCACTGCATTGGCAAAGAACTTGTAAGACTGATCCATCCTAAAAGATAATTCCAGCGATGTGGTGGTAAGCATCGAACGAAAGCAACAGATTGGTTCACCAGCATCTTGGCACCAACCTATGACAGCCATAAGGCCCAACTCGGGTGTTGCTTCCCAAGTTGAAAACTGTCCAATCACGAGCAAAAAGCAGTGGAACCACCCGCCTGGTTGATGGGTTCCAAGGCATCATAGGAATCCCATGGAATCCGCATGGAGTAAACCTGAGCGGATTATTTCACAGCCTGTTTCACAATTGGGGGAATCATTCGACCACGGGATAAAGCTGGTAGAGTCTAGAGTCTGGCCAACAAGATGATCATTGTGAGGTCAATTCCATCGTTTGTTGCCTACGGCTAGATCCAGGAATGTTGTGGAAACCATGCCGTGGCAATCGCCCAATGAGTGGAAAATTTATACATTGCTGAGCTAATTTGGGGTTCCACACTCTGTAAATCCCTGAGTTGTGTATCTTTCCAAAGGCTGAAGTATCAACATGAGAGACATTAACCCGATTAAATTTGTTCATGCTACAACACAAGGGGTACGACCTGTTGTATTTTCTTGTTAGGTCGTGCCTTTACGCAGCCCCAACGACGTGGAGATTCAGGACTGGTTGCTGCCGCCAACGGTTGAACTAGTTGCGGCGTTGCTTGTGGTCCTTCACGCCTTAACTTGTCGACTCATTTGGCTATGGGTCAATATTATCCAAGAATTATAGAGGGGGATAACTACCAACAACAATGGTGGCCCACAACCATTTGTTGGAGACATCACTGGAGAAATGCGGGCAGCAACATTGGGGATGTACAGGACCGTGGTATGCTCATGGCAACCAACAAAACCTGTAGTATGGACCAACTCTAGTGACAGATAGTGTCAACACGTGACCCGGTCTCCGTGTTTTTTCGGTTCGGGATGCTTCACTTAAATGCACCAACGATCCAAACATGTCCATTTTACTTATGTGGTCTTTGACGCATACCCTTCAGGGCACCATGCTACACGTGAGACCACAGCTCCACCCACTGTTCGATCGAGGTAGTTGTGAGGTGGATCATACCTATGCCGTAGCACTATAGAACCCTGGTGGGCTATGCTCCAATGATCTATACTCGATACGCCAGGGTCGGATGCAAGCTGTTTCGAGCCTAGAGCCGTGGGTCGGCAGAAGTTTCGGATTTCGTTGCACGGAGGGGCAAATTTAGAGATGGGCACCTCTGAGATATGTCAGAAGTAAAATTAGCTGGGTAAATGGATCGGTATGCCAAAATATTGAAAACAATAGTTTAAACAATACTGAGCAAATGTTGCGTAAGCGAAAGTTTGTTGCCACTTTTTGGATCAAGGTGCATTTGCAAAACTAAGCTTTTGATGTGCAACCAGCGCAGCATGCCATTGGGCATCGGATTCCACCTGAACACATCATATGGTTTGACCGTCAAATGTTCGCAGACCTCAGGAATTTTGAACCAGCCATCCAAGAATCACCAAAGAGGACGCACTGTGAAATGTGCGCCAAACTTGAGATACAAACGGATGGATCTATCTCAAGATAGCAAACTCTCCATGCAGCCTCTGTATTTGGAAGGAGGTTCTTACCATAACAAAGTAGCACCCTCCCCCCGTGCGTTTGAGGATTGAAAATGACTTGGCCCATACCCCAGCATTTGTTTTGTTATGTTCGATATCAAAGATATACCAACCGATGCCTGTCTTCAACATCCATTGATCCATTCATTTGTGAGGAAAAAAGGTCAGTTACCACGATCCCATTTTCTGGTTGCTGGTTTGATTGACCTTTTGATTATTTCCGATTAGTAAATATGTACAATTAGTTGGTCAACGTATATTTTCATAGGGGTTATAAATAAACACCAAATCAACAACGGGTTAAATGACAATTCTTGATCGATATTTTGACTATTTTCCGTAGTAAATCTGATAAACACCAACCAGTTTTTGTCTCTCAGATTTACTTCGAAGTTCAAACAAGAATGACCCAGCCCCGTGGGTCCAAAGGCCCCCGGTGGCGCGCGTTTTCGCCATGGCCACCGCGCGGTGTCTCCTGTGCGGCGCTGGCGATGCCAAGGGCGGCCTCCCCAGGTGTGGCTGGTGCGAGCAGGAAGCTGCGTCCTTGAACCCTGAGGAGGCGGAACTGCTGAGTTTTTGCGGAAGTGCCAAGTTGGTGAATTTACCAACTCATGGTAACCAACTTGGTTGAGAACTATGGTTCACAACTTGTGCCAAGGTGGTTGGCAGGTAGAACTGCTGAGTTTTTGCGGAAGTGCTCACCACTTGGTTGAGAACTATGGTTCACAACTTGTGCCAAGGTGGTTGGCAGGTAGAACTACTGAGTTTTTGCGGAAGTGCTCACCACTTGGTTGAGAACTATGGTTCACAACTTGTCTTAATGAATACCCAACTATGATTGACCCTAGTTGAAACCATTTAGTTAACCATGGTGACCCTAGTTAACCAATAACTGTGATGTTATGTCAACAACTACTAGGTGGCCTACGGCCACTAGCTTCGATTCTTGGTGTTTTTGGAGATGGATTTACTAGGTATTCACTCACAATTAAGGTTTAGCAAGGGATCTAGTTGCGCCACCAAGGCTAGGGTACCACTCAGCTATCACCGGAGTTTCCCAGGGCCCATATCGGCTATATGGTTGCGATATCCCCTACTGTTGGTTACCCTATGAACCATGAACCAAGATCGAAGGTCATGTGCATCCGAAAGGTGTTGGCCCTGCAAAAGTTGGAAGAAATCCCCATTGCCTTCCACAACTGGCAGTACACCCGGGACTCCGTTTCGGGCCACACGTCCGTCACGCGGCTGGAGACTCCAGTGCCGCAACCGGCGCAAGTCCTACCGAAGCTGCCGCTGTACCTGGGGGATTTGGAGCACGCGGCCGACGTCTCCAAGTTAAGGTGCCGAAGGGCTATCACTGGGTGGTGGCTTCAAACATGGGATTTCCTATGGTTCAGTATGGTTTACAATTAACATCTATTAACCATGATTATATAATGGAGGTTTACTATTGACCATGATTAATAGAGGTTTACTGTTAACCATGATTAACAGATGTTCTTTTCGCTATGGTTGAAATGAACAAATCTCAATCAAACATGTAGCTGATTGGTGATTTGATTGATACTTTTTTATTTTCCCGAGTAGTTATACTGAATGCTTGGGTTGGTTGACTGATATGTTTTGTAGGTGTTGAAACCACCAACCTGTATCATCATTTTTGTTTGTGAGATAAATCAAATCCATTTGCTGGGCTGGCGGTTGGGAGCAGGACAGGGGTATCCCAAGCTGGCCCCTTCAAGGGGGAGCGAGGCCATGGTGTCATCCAGTTGATGTCCTTGAGCCAACATGGGCTGTCCCCCGCGCTATTGAGGAGCTTGGGCATTGGTTGTGTCATCAACCTTTGTGCGGACAAACTTGTGACCAGCCAGCGGTACAAAGATGTTCCAAGCTTATTGGCAAAGGCACGGATCCACCAACACATTCTGGTGGCGGATGATGCAAAGGATTTCAAGATCCTGGAGGTTGCTTGGCTATGAATGGTGCGTCAAAATGGTTTGACAGATTCATTGGAATTATCATAATCTCTAAACAAAAATGGCTATGGGTCAACATTAACCAACCAATAATGGTGGATCATAACCAACATCAGTGGGGAAAACAACGGTTGATGATAGGGGAACCAGGGGTACAGGGTTTTGACCCACTGCCAAGTGGCGGAAAAATAATCTCCAAACAAAAACATTTAAAACACAACTCCAAACAAGTAATGTAAAAGACAGTAGGAATTGCCATATCTCCCAGCTCCCACCCTCAGTGCTGCAACAGGTTGTGCTGCCAATCTTCAGCATCATCAACGCCACACTGGCGAAAGAGACGAGGAATGGCGTGCTGGTGCACTGCTGGGCTGGGATGAATCGCAGTGCTGCCTGTGTCGTGGCATTCTTGGTGACACAGCTTCTTGGCGATAACAACTGACGGTCAAGTGGTGAACCGGTTGGAGTTCACAATCAACCTCTGGCAAACTAATCTGGAAGTGGAAAATCCATCATTTATGTAGCTGATTTACCTATTAAGACTTGTGATTCTTAGCTTCTGGGATAGTTTAGCAGAGGGCACTTAGTCATGTTTTGTAGGATGGTACCTCAAAATTCCGACCATTCGCAACTTGGTCTCAGGATTCATGTTGAGGGTCGTTACTAAGTAAGAGTATTTTGATTGAGATGGATTTCAGAGTGGACAAGGAGTTTTTGCGAGTGTTCAACTGTCAAGCTGCTACTAATGGGTCGTCAGATCCTTTGAGGTATGAGTTAGCTAAGTCCAAGAAGCTTTCAGGGGTTGTTTCTATTGTGAAGGCCTTTTGAATCTGGCTAAGGTATCAGGTGCCTTTGTATGCCGCAGTGGCGCAGACCATGAAACAACGAGGCAACATTCTGGAAAATCAATCCTTCCGGGCCCAGCTGGTTCGATTTTGCTTCAAGGAGGGCCTGGATTTGCGCGGCCACTGAAACAGCAGGGGCTTGGGGCAGGTAGAAACTGTCAAGATCTACACTTGGCGCAACGGCAGCACTATGTTGTTCTAAGTTTGATCAACTTTCAAGTGTAAATAACCAAATTTGATATTATATTCTGTAAATTTGATTTGCTGCTACAGTGATGTTATCGTTGGTCCCATATGTACCACTTGCACTGCTGGTATCCTTGCTACACATTGCTCCAAAATCACCTTTTCTGTTTCTCCTTCATGTCCTAGTGTGTTTCGATGTGTTTTGTATCCGTCAAAGAGCCCAAACATGTCAGGCCATGAGACCATTCCCAGGTTTGAGTGCCTCAGGTGAGAAGATTCCCAACCACCTGTTAGAGCCATTGCCGGATCCCGTGACACTGGGAGACAATCAGAGTTGCAACGATCCTGCAAAGCAGCACAAGAGAGAGGCGCCCAAAGACTCGGATGTACCTGGGCATGAGTTAGTTGGCTGTGAGGATGCTGCTGTGGCTGGAAAGAGGGGCAGGTGGGAGTCGTTGCTGGGAATTTTCTTTCTTCGGAGCTCCGCCAATGGAACTACCTGTTGTTCCCATTTTCAAGACAAAGGGAGACTTCAAACCATACTATTAGCGTATTATAGCCATATATAGCTGTTTCTACTACATGGCCTAGAGCTTATTGTTTAACATATATTTGTTGCTGTTGTTTTTGCAGCTTCCTTTCCTTTCTCCGGTAAAAGAAGGAGGGAACCCTGCTTCTATGCAGGGTTTCCACTCCACCAGGACCATGGTCTCCGCTTCGCAGTGCGAGAGGGGTGCCTGAAGTGTGTAAGCGACTATGTCCAGCGCGGCGTGGATGCTTGGCGGTGAAAAATCTCAGGATGTCGGGATGAGATAAGCCATGGCAGCGCTCTTATCTCCATGACTTCCCATGACATACAGAAGGGAATTTTAAGTGACTCGTCATAAAACCTGTTGTGGGAGGGAATTCTTCTTAGTTTGTGATGTTTCCGTGCACCATGATGATTAGCGCCCGTTCAGGTATGTTTTTCATGATCCGTAGAAAGACAAGGTTTGAGATCCTTAATATGGATTTGTCCAAACATGGTGTACCGCCATACTTGGTTGGTTTTGCTCGCAGTGATGGTTAGTATAGGATGCTTAGTAGGCACCTAGACCATGACTAGCAGTTGAGTAAACATTGATATTGGTTATCATTCCCTGTTAGCCATCATTAACCATCATAAACCACTATAGACCCACATCATCTGGCCTTTTTGGGCGCGTTATTCCCTTCACATGGACCCAGGACCCAGAGAAGAAGGGAAAGAACTACTCGGCGTTGGGCTGGGCGGAATGGATCCTGGGCAGTTCGAACGGTGGGAAATGAGGCTTTCAGACGCCAAGGCTATCCAATGATGGGCTTTGAGCCAACGAACATCATCTTCCAACCGGAGAAAAGCTTAGACAAGTCTAGACTAGAAACATGATGAAATCAGCATAAACGCCGATGTTTTTTTGCTATGAGGCTTTGAGTTTTCTAGCCACCTGCGACCGACAGATGGATGTTGCCATTTTCAGGTTCCTGACTGGGTCCGTGGGGGGTTCTGTGGTTCAAATCATTGACACCAGAAATCTTGGCTAGTTCACAATTTGAAAGATTTTTTTCCACTATATTTCTGAATTCGATATATATATATATATATATATATATAGTGGAAATTGGTTTCATTCCAGATTTTTGTTCCACAATATCTGGCGGTTCGGAAGATGCACCAAGATCTACCAACTCTTTGCGTCATGTGAAACCCAGGAAACTGTGCCCTGTGATGTTTGAGCTGAGGGCATCACCCCAATGTCATGTGGGGCCAGCGTCCACCTGCACTGAAGAAAGCCTGGAGACATTGGGAAGCGTCAGTCATGGCCTAGAGCTCCTTTCTTCCCAGAGCCTGACGCTGAGGAAGCTGGATAGGGCCTCCGATGACCAAGAAAGGCGCCAGTACAAAGCCATCCTGGTCTGCTTGCAGCGGGGGCCAAGAGAGCTGCAGGAGAATGGTGAACAGGCAAAGTCCTGATTCGATCTTTGTTGGCAAAGTCACCAACGGCATGTCAACCAAGTTGGTACATGAAATCATTGCCTCACATGCTTTCGAGCCTGCCCGCTTGTGAACCAACTTACTCTGACACAATTGTAGTCAATTGTATGGAACGGACTGTTGAAGTGACAAGAATGACAGCGGTGTGCTGGCAGACTTGAAAGAGTTGAAATGAAGCGGCATAGCTACATAGTTGAAGCAATTTGCATCCTTTCCATCCAATTGCAGCTCATGTTTGATTAAGGTTCCTTTCCTGTCAAATCGAAAGGCCGATGCAGAGAAGTTGTGTGGTCTTTCTGAGGTTGTCTCACCAAGCGCGAAAGAGAAAATCAGCGAGACTTTTGCTCCATGAAAATAGGCAAAATATACAATACCCATCTGAAAATTATGTATTATCCATTGCTCTTTTAGGTTGCCAAACAGTAGCTGTAACAACGATGATAACCTTGCAATCAGTTTGTGTTGGTGCTAGGTACAATAAACTTCAAGCATCGACATATCTGTGTTAGGTATTCTTTGGTTATCATGTTGCATCGTGATAGTGAGAACTTTGATAATTTGATTTCTTTGAAACTATGCAGAGCATGCAAGAAAGACAGTGCCAGGTTCACTTGCATGACATCAGGGCCATTTACTGCAAAACTTGTGCATCGCCAGGCTTCAGGATCATGAAGAAAGGGCGAGCCGTTGAACTTGTGACAAGTACTATGTGCAAATACGGGAGATACTGACAATAGCAAAAAATAGCAAAGCATAGCAAAGCATAGCAAAGCATAGCAAAGCACAGCAAAGCATAGCAAAGCATAGCAAAGCATAATGAATTATGTTTGATAAATGGTGTTTCGAGATGGTTATGTAACTTAGAATTGTTGCTGTCATTTTGGTGGATATCAATGGTTCTCCTCCCTATTCTTGCTGATATGTAGTATCGAACCATCCTGAATTGCTGTAGCAGAAAAGGTCCTCAATCAGTGGCATCAGTGGCATATTAATTACAGGTTCATGGATGTTCATAGTCACCAGTGGTGATTTTTTCCACATAGGGGTACCCCGAAAACATCCAGTAGTTTATGACTGACAATTTATGATAATAAACCCGCCATTTTTCGAGTTCCCTAACAAACCACCATTCGCAAGTATGAACCATCGCTGGCTGCTGTTTTTAAACTTACGGTGTATTTTTATTGTTGTCACTAGTGTTAGCACATGATATTTTTTTCTGACTAATATGTTTCATAGGGTTTGAAACCACCCAGCTAGATCAATACTCCCTGATTCTCCACCACAAAAAAACTTCCACTTTCCGGCGCAGTCGCACCAGGTAGTCCTTGGCAGCACAGCATTGGTCATGGCCGAAACAGGGACCTCAACCCTAGCGGGGCAACCCAGCCGGGCCCATATGCGTACCAGCGATTGTGGCTGCTGTAGCTGGTGCAGCTACCATGGCCACTGGTTGATGATACTCAATATGATCCACTTTATCACCATACTTAGCACTATAGCTAGTTGATAGTTGTATCATACCATCATGGTGATCCTAGTGTAGATGGTGTAGTTTTGATGCTCAATAGTTAGGTGATGGATTACTTTCATCCTGCTTAACAATGAGCAATGGTTTATGGTTGGGCTATTGTTCATAATCATGGGTATGATGGTTATGTGGTGGTCTCTGCAAGTGCCTTTTGATAGTCATGCTTGATAGTGGATGCTCAACGGTGATGGGACATCATGTTTGATGATGGTTGATAAGTGGTTGATATCGTGAATGTTGTCTCCGATGCCGATCCAAGTCTGTTGCTGGGGCAGATGAACATCCCAGGAATGATCACGCAAGATCTTGACCTGTCCAACAGTTCAGAATGCAAATGTTTATTGGTTATTGCTGGTATGTTTCATTAACAGGTATCAACCATCTCAACTTGTGATAGCTATGATTTATATATATATATATATGGTATCAATTATGTTTGATGATTGAACCAATCAACTTTAATGTTTTAATAGTTGATGTCAGCTATTTTTTGTTAATCATGGAACTTGGTTGATGACACTGAAACATCAACAACTAAAACCAATGATAACGAAATTGAATCGTAACAATTGGAACCATGCGACACTTAGTCAATATATATATATATATATTATATCGCTATATCGCTATGATAACTATGCACGCCTATACAATTAGAACGAAGCACCTATGAAACAAATCATAGATCTGAAAACTGACCATAACTCCTTGAAATAATACCAACCATCCGCAACATTCAAGGTGGGCCACTGGCACTTGCCATTTGGGCTATAACCCCTATAACTGGTAGAAATTACCCCAGTTGAGTTACTTATCAACCAAGTTGTAAGTGGTTGGGGCCCACCTTGTATGTCATATATAGCTGGTATATCCCCAAGCTAGTTGCTAGTTGTTCTCCCCTATAATTGACCATTCAACCAGCTAGTTAACCATTAGTTGGTTGATGAACTGCTTGGTTAATTCCCCTATCATGACCCATTAACGAGCTATTTAACCAGGCTTTTGGTAGCTTAATCTTGACCGCTATAACCATTAGTTGGGGTTAATCCCCTATAATTGTTAGGTATCATCCCCTGTTGTTAACCATATTTACCACCTATTTACCACCTATGATTCACTTTTGGTATAACCCCAAGCTAGTTGCTAGTTGTTCTCCCCTATTATTAACCGGTTAACCATTAAACCAGCTAGTTATTGCTTGGGGGCCCGCCTTGTACCATCCCTTAAGGGTCGAGTTCTCCCCGGCCGCAACCATCCACCGCAACGCTCCTCCAGGTCATTCAGTTGCCCAGCGGCTTCGCGGTGGATCCTACCGCTTTGGGGGAGAGCAGGTGCCCAGCGACGTGAAGCCATGGGCTTGGTGATGCCATGGGATGAGTGAACTGCAGCTAATGGTAACCCAGGATGAAGCTAAACCCCTGGTTGATGATCACTAGGGGGGTTCCCACTTTAATGGAAAACCAGTCGGCTTTTAGGGGATACCCCCTATGATCATCAACCAGGGGTTTAGCTTCATCCTGGGTAGCCATTAGCCATGTATGGGGTTAGTGATCCATTGTTATATAGATGAACTGACCCCAAAACTGACTTTGATTCCGGGTGACCATGATCAGTTTGGGGTTGGTGATTTGCTGGTAAACTAACGTGGCTGGCTGGAAGATCCACCATTTTGTCAATAGAAAATCCTGGGAAATCAGTTCTTTATGGTGGATTTTCCATCCGGCCATCTTAGTTTCAAAATGTTTCAAAGGGAAATTATCACATGGATGGATCCGCGCACTGATCTCACGATGACCTCTGAGCACGGAATCTCCTCCGAAGCCATGGTTCGAAATGGTTTCTGGGAGGTGTCAAAGTTAGAAGGAAGGGTCCAAGATGTGTTTGAATAGAACTTAAATAGGAACATCCCTTTCATTCCCAGCACTTGTTGAACAGATCCTGGACAAGCATACCCTAAAATTCTCCTGGCTGGTGGTTTTCAACACTTGTTATTTTCCCTAGAGCTCTTCAGGAAATGGTTGGTTGACGTTCATATATTTTCGAAGGGGAGGCTCAAGCACCAACCATGGTAGCCTACAGCCCGCTACCCTGTCCAGGCCTTGGTGTGAGCTCGGCATCGATAGCTTTGACGTCAAGAAGGCGCTGAGTTCGACTGCGGGTCGGGTCGGTCACTGCTTGTGACTCTTTCAACATTTTTTAGGGTCGCAAGTGATTTTGGTGACCCATCCACAATGACAATGAGTTGTGTTTACCCACTGAGGATTGGTTGATTGATGTGGTTGGTATATGCTGGTATGATATTTTAGTTGATTGATATTGTGGTCGGCGCGAAATATTTTCGTGAACACACCATTCTTTGACTCATCGGCCAACTTGGCACGCTGAGCAGCAAACCAGGGAAAATTCACTGATGAGGAGCTCTCATTGATGATGCTGGAGAATGGTTGATCATGGGGATCATAGCGGGTACAGGGATGATCATTTGACGAGCTGAAGAAGCTGATTTAGCCAGTGATCCGACGTGACATGAGAATCCTTGCCCGAACCACCGGCAATACACATCATTGTCATCGTCATGTTCTTCATCATTATCCCTTATCCTTTATGCTTCATCATCATCATCATCATCATCATCATCATCATCATCATCATCATCATCATCTCCACTTCCTTCTCCGCTTCCATCTCCATCCCCATCCTCACCAGTCAGACATGGGAAATCCAGCCGAGCCATGGTCCATCTTCACACCTTCCAGAGCTGGTCCTTCACCGTTGCAACCGCCAGGTTCAGAGCCAAAACGGTGGCTTCGTACCCAGACCTTTGCCCAGCTCCTCGCGTGCTTGGGTGGCAGCGATCCTCTATGGTGCCGTGTGTGTGCCAGCACAGGTTTGCCAATCGTTGGGAATGGTTCAAGGTGGGCCCCTGGCAGTTATAGTCGTTGGGTTAGTTCACCCCTATAACTGGTAGAACCCCACTTAAGTTACATGTAAACCAACTTGTAAATTCTTGGGGGCCCACCTTGTTGTTCAGAAGTGGTCAGTTTGATCAGGATGTACGAGCCATGTGACCTTTTAATTGGGGACGGTTTGTCGGAACTGATTGGTTTAGCCGGGGATTTGCCATTATCCTCGCTCTAAAGCACCACCAGAAGAAGATCATTTTCTGAAAAACGCACAATAGCTGTGGATATCCCTTGGCAGAAACAGTATCCGACCTTGAGTTGCAATGTCAAGTAAAAAGATGGCACTGCTAAATTGTAAACCAGGCGCCTCAATCGTCCAGCTTTTACCAAATGTTGCCACCACAGTGCTAACAACAATTTCCGTCTTTGCCTTGGTGCTCCTACCTTTTGAGGTGCTTTGGGCCCTAAACATCAGGCCCAAGTATAGTCTTACAAAGGTATTTGGAGCACTAGGGTAGAACCTTTTTGTTGCCATTTGGTGGTTTCATGTGGTTTCTGACTAGCCGGGGGGTACCCCTATACAGTGATCATTTTCCTTAATATCAGTCGTTAATAAACCAACTATTGTTCAGGTCCCATATTCTGAACAGCTCCCATCTTTCTGGTCGTTTCATGTTTTCTACAGCTCCAAGAAGCACCGGGCACTAAGGATGTCGCTTGGGGCAGCGTGGCACCGTGCTCGTCGAAGTGTCTCCTCGTTGCAGAGTGCCAAGGGGCCGATGGGTTGCTGGTTGGGGCCTGGATCTCTCTGTGAGATTGATGGCAGGCGTTGGGTCTATGCTCGCCACCAATGATGATTACACTATAGTAAACTGATCCGGAAGTGGAAAATCCGCCATTTGCAGTTTGTTCATTGAAAAATACGATTATGTTTGGCTTCCAAGTGAGTCTACCGGAGGGTCATTAGGCACGGCTAGTACTGGATGATAGTGATAGACAGATAACCAACAATAGCGTGTAAGATGAGATTATCGGTTGGGGATGGTACAAAGTGTGGTGATCTACCGTAATTGAGCAGCTCTGGGCCGCGCAGATGTTATTTTCTTGCAGATTTGGTCTTTTCTAGAGAGAGGAATGGATATTCCTGCACGCGCTAGTATCTGTATTTATCATGGTTTGGGGTAAAATTATTGCTCCTCGTGATGTTGAAAAGATCCGACAGTGATGAGACTAGTCGTCATCATCATGTCGCCGAAGGTGTCATTGCAGCATGTTGGGCACTGCCACAAAATTCCAAGGCTTTTCGTTTTTACCGTTTATCATCAGGGATCCGGGACAACTATTGATAACTTTTGAACATTGTTCTTAACAATTACTCACCGCTTTTAATTCGAACCAACATTAGCCATTTTTCACCATTAATCAACTATCAATTGACCTTTGATTAACCGTCCATAGACCATTGATAAACCAACAATCAACATCAAATCATTTTCATCAACCATCAATTAATTAAAGTAACCAGAAATTAATTAAGCATTCAACAACCATCGATTGACCGATGATTATCCAGTAATTCCAAACCATCAATTAAGGATTTATCATCACCAACCATCAATCATACTTTCATCAACCATCAGCTAGTTGGTTCACTGCTGGGTCTGTGTCCATGAGCAACAAAACAACGTTCAAAGTTGAAGACCACAGTGGTATTGCAGTGGCCCGAGAGCTTTGCAATTTAAGAAAATATAATGTAGGTTTCGTGCTTTGCGAATCCAATTTCAAATGCTTCAAGTTACGGCATCGCTTCCAAGCGGCAAGAGAAAAACACTGTCACTCCCACGCCTTGCCACCGTGAGCGACTTGAAAGTGCTGGCCCAGGAATCGTTCAGACAGGGGCTCCTCAAGCTTGTCACAGAAAGGGGACATATGCTGACCGACCTCCTGAACTCTTTGGAAGCTTCAGGCATTCAAGATGGGGATCACCTTACAGCAATTGTGCAGCAACCAAGAGTAGCAGCAACAGGCCATGCTTTTGCAATGTGGTGCTGTGGAGGTGATAGGATCGTGACTTGGGGCCTTCCCTTCTTTGGTGGTGACAGCTCTGCAGTTCAACGTCAGCTTAGAAATGTGCAACAAGTTCAGGCCACAAAGTATGCCTTCGCTGCCATCTTCGGCGACCGGTCAGTGGTTACCTGGGGCAATCCACTACATGGTGGTGACAGCTCTGCGGTGCAAGATCAGCTCAGGAATGTGCAGCAAATTCAAGCCACAAACGCTGCCTTTGCTGCCATCTTGGGCGGTGGGTCTGTAGTTACCTGGGGCGATCCAGGTTTTGGTGGCCGCAGCTTTGCGGTGCAAGATCAGCTTAGGAATGTAGAACAAGTTCAAGCCACAAAAGCTGCCTTTGCTGCCATCTTGGCCGGTGGGTCTGTGGTTACCTGGGGCCATCCGAGACATGGTGCTGACACCTCTGCAGTTCAAGATCAACTCAGGAACGTGCAACAAATTGAAGGCACAAATAGCGCTTTTTCTGCTATCTCGGGTGACAGGTCAGTGGTTACCTGGGGCAATCCACTACATGGTGGTGACAGCTCTGCGGTGCAAGATCAGCTTAGGAACGTGCTGCAAATTCAAGCCACAAACGCTGCCTTTGCTGCCATCTTGGACGGTGGGTCTGTAGTTACCTGGGGCAATCCACTACATGGTGGCGACAGCTTTGCGGTGCAAGATCAGCTTAGGAACGTACAGCAAGTTCAGGGCACGGACTACGCCTTTGCTGCCATCTTGGGCGATGGGTCAGTGGTTACCTGGGGCAATCCACTTTTTGGTGGTGACAGCTCTTCTGTTCAAGATCATCTCAGGAAAGTGCAGCAAATTCAGCACACAGGCCGTGCCTTTGCTGCCATCTTGAGCGATGGGTCAGTCGTTACCTGGGGCGATCCTGAACGCGGTGGTGACAACTCTGCAGTGAAAGACCAGCTCAGGAATGTGCAACAAATTCAGGGCACAGCTTTTGCCTTTGCTGCTATCTTGAGCGACGGGTCTGTGGTTACCTGGGGAGATCGGCGATATGGTGGTGACAGCTCTGCAGTTCAAGATCAGTTCCTGCTTATATAGTTGTATCTTGTATTGTTTTTCCATGTGGAATTTTGTTGCTGGATTCACTGCTCCACGGTGTTCCAATGTGTTCCATATTCGCGTATAGCTCTTTTCCGCTCAGGATCAGCTCCAGTAGGTTTGCCGGGCTATGGAAGGCTTGAGGCTGGTTCCTGTGAGACTTCGCAGTCAATCAGTGTGAGCTATACAGGGATTTGGATGGTTAGTTATAGCCATAGCTAAGAATATCTATATGTGAATATATATTTATATATATATATATATTTATTGTTTTTTTTAAATATTTATGAATATCAATCAATGAATTGTTTTACTTGTAATTGATGAAGTACCCTCGGGTAAACTGACCTGGCAATGGATTTTCACCATATTTTATAGTGAAACCCTGGGAAATCATCCATTTCTAGTGGATTTTCCATTGCCATGTCAGTTTACCAGAGGGTATACCAACCACATGACTGCAATATGATCACATGTAGTTGAGAACCAGGCGCAAGGAAGAGAGCTCTGCCGCTCGTCAAAAGTTCAGCTTGCTTGCGCTTGGAGCCCGCACGGGCCCAGAACTCACCTGGGATAGTTCGCATAAATTTGTCACCATTAGCCACACATATGAATCAAATTTCAGTTGTTTTTAACAACAATAAACCACTATTAACCGTTATTCACCATTATTTGCTTTTATTCTAGTGGGCTGATATACTTCTGAAGTGGCCACCATTGACCACCATTCACTTGAATTTACTTGCCGTCAAGAGTCATCTTAAACCTTCATTTGCCGCTATGAACTAGCAAATAGCCCACTTTGGCCAGCACCAACTATCAAATTCCATTGCCATGCAATCATGGAAGATCCACTGACTCACCAGCAGGCTTAACCAGTGACTAACCATGATTAATTAGCCACTTTTTTTGCCGTGGTTCCTTGAATGTGTATTCCCACTTTGCAACTTGTATGTGGGGTCATATGGCTAGATCCCAGGGAACTAAACCTCACTGCACATCCAAGAACAGGGTTAAACATCAACATGTCAAGCGATTCTTACCCAATCATTAACCATCACTTACCATCATTAACCATTATTCACCATCATTAACCATCATTTACTGTCAACAACCATGGCCATTAACCATTCTTAACCATCATTAACCTCACACGGTCAACATGACGACCCGAGGTCGGAGACCTTACCAGTGGATGTGGCCTATCACTTCCAGCTGAAGCCACTCACTTGTCTTTGCGGGGAGGTGAGCCATGACAGATGCCATGGTGGCGATGTTGTGCTACAGGGTGGGCACCTCACCAGCTGTGGTCGTTGGGCTAAACGTAGGGCAACTACCAGGCAAATGGTAGATATTACTATGGTTAAATGGCCTTATAAACCAACTTGTGACGTTTGGGGAGTCCATCTTGTAGTAAAAAGGTTGTTAAGTCGGTGAGTAAGTAGCTAGGTAAGGAAGTAGTTAATTCGGTGGGTGAGTCAGCACGCTTGCAGTCAGATAGAATAGTGATATCACTGAATTGCTAGTGGCACGCTCAAGCCAGAGCCAACTGACCAACTCAGAGATACTCTGAGAGACCCATGTTGGATGGTTGACCCTCGTCGTTGTGTCAAACATTTAGACAGAGAGGTTGAACTTTGGTCTCGCTTATATTCAAGGAAGGTGGTATCATAGTGGTGTATCATGTGTGCTCGCAATGTTTCGTTCATGTGAAGCAAACAGATGGAATTGCATCAGTATTTGCCCTAGTGATGAATTTCAAGACCCAGTGACGTAACTCCGCATCACCATATGAATCAGTTGCCGAAACTCACTGTCTCACCGGAAATTGTGGTTCAACCACATGGCTTTTTGGGTGGACACCAACAATAGGCTGTTGTGTTTTTACCCCATACCATCAATGATGGTTAGTGATGGTTAATGATGGTGAGTAATGCTTCATGATGGTATATCGCAGCAAATGACGGTAAATCATGGTTGATGGTTCATGGCTGATGATACAGTAATTGCTGGTGCATCTTTCGGGTGATGCACCTATACCAGGGCACCAACGAGCACTATGAATGGGCATGGCAGCCCCTTGGGAGACGGCTACACGTCTAGCTGCAGCCGAGGCTTTCCAATCCTGTGGACATTGCATTGGAAACTCGGTCTGAGGGAAAGCAGGCCTTGAAAAACCGCTAATTTGTCCCGCCAATGTCGTTCATAGGTTTGCCATGGTGGTTATCAAATGTAGACCAGTGGTCCGTCGCCTTGACCAATGTGCTATCTCAGACAGATCAAATGATTTACACTATGCTTTGAGGCTTGCCAATCTCTGGTGGTGTGGATATACAATTGCTTAAATCAAATGTTTCACTAAAAGGACAGGTGTTTCTGTTTGGTACCAACAACGAGTGGTTGAAAGCGGATGTAAAAAGTGATGCCATGTGGTAACCCCAATGCAATTTGTCGGTTTATCAACAGTTATGAACTTTATCCACATACATCTGAAATATCTTCACTTCTGAATATACACACCAGAAGCATCCAGAAGCCATAGCTGAAAGCTATCCGAGCTAGAAAATTGATTGTGGCCACATGTAGCCGCCATCTGAAGGGGCAGCGCTAAGAAGAGTCCTTCTTTTCCCTTCGACTGGATTGAAATACTTAGATAGTGCATGGTTAGTTGTTCAACGCATGCGCTTGGTCACCCATGTTGGCCTTTGACCACACATCACTCTTGATGGTTCCTGGCGGGTGTTGACCAACCATTCGATGAGAGGAGCTGCAGTGAAGGGTACGAGCTGAGGCGCAGCATTTGCAGAGAAACGTATAGGCCCCATACAGAGTGGTACCCCCGTGGTTATTCGTTGGTTTAGATTTGCCACTTAAGTATATAGTTATATCTCTTAAACTCGTAGTTACCCTAGCTATAACATAAGGTAGCTAGCTGCTGGGAACCACTCCGTACTGAAACCCCAACATTTAATACACATCCAGACATGGCAAGCCAACATACTGTTGGTCGGCCCAAACAGCAAAACTATGAAACATTGCAGCCGCCTAGCAGAGCACTTTGTAAAAAAACCGTGGTCTGTTGATTGAGAGAGATGTGGGCACAGTGAACAAAATTCGTAAATTTACAATGTGGGGCGTTTACTTTGCAAATCACAGTGAGGACATGTAGATATTCCCTGGTGTGATGTTGAATCAAAGCACTTGGATATAAAGTCTGTGCTCTGATATTTGACGGATGCCTATATTTAGATATACTGTAGATAGATATTCAATTGCATCATCTCTGTGATTCTCCTGTGACTAGTGACTCCAACCCACTAACAGCCCAGGATAACACATGGACAATTTCCACTTTGCAAGCAGATGGTTCTACACTGCACTTCGCCAGTGGCATCCACAACTTTCACTTGTTCTCCCTGCCGCAGGTGGGAAGTGACAGCGGGGCTGCAGTGCTCATGTGGATTTTCCCGGTGACCTCTTTGCCCAAACTGTTGCTGCTGCAATTACCAGGTTGGTCCCCGAATTAGCTTCATTTATGGCGAGGGTTACTAATTACTAGCTATGGTAGATACCATAATGGCATATGGCTTAGACCAATGTACAACTGGGGCGTCCCATCTTACAGATAGTGTTTTGTTTTGTTGCTCATACGAGGAAAGCAGGCAGAGCAGCGATGTGTTTTCTTGGTGTGCTTCTACAAGTGCTTCTACCATACACCCATTTTTCGAGAAGTTGGCAAGTTTTCGAGAAGTTGGCAAGTTCACTGCGACAAAAAGACACCATGAGCAGTCGAACCATAAATGTTTTTCTGAAGCCAGGTGTGCTCGGAGGCAAAATGTATTTCTTCAGTTACCCAAGTACAGCTAAAGCCAGCTGTCAAAAAAGTCCTTGTTGATCCTTGGAAAATATCCTAGTTGAATCACTACGTAATGTTGTGGGAAGGTTGACGTTTGGCAGGGATCGAATCTGCGTGCATGATCAAAAAGATCATGTGATCATATGTAGGACGTGCAGTGGATCCAATTTCTTGCTTTCAGCAGGTGAGTCTGTTTGCCAGTGATGTTCGACAAAATCTCACACAGTCTCTTGGCGTGTATTGCTTTCATGTGGTCATGTGTAAAAGCGAACAAGGGACGACTCAAAAGATAGGTGGTAATAATCCTCTCAAGTAAAGAACTGATACGTGTGTGTTCACGTTTTGGATGCTCTCATGGGATAATTACAATATTTTACCTCGGTTATGGCTATGCATCATTCCAATGTTTTGAAAGTCTGAAAGGAGTAGGAACTTTGTAACGCTTTGATGTGGAAGCCAGGCGGCATCTAGATCTATGCTGTCTTAGGAAGACAGTCACAAGCGTTTGGAGCTGAGTGCCTACACATGTTTGACTTTGATTTGGCGCAAGTACACATGGATATGAGAAAAAGCATTTTATTTTCCATCCTACATGATATCGCATCTGGGATTCTATCTTGCATTCTATTTGGCACTGTCGACATGGCATTCCATTTGACACTCGACCTGATATTTGTTCTGGCACTTTATCTGGCGTTCTATCTGGCAATCTTGCTGACACTTTATCTCCTTCATCTCGCATTCTATTCGGCGTTCATCTGGCACTACATGGCGCTATTGGGTTCAGGGTCCGGTAGCGCCCATGTTGAAGCAGAGCGCGACATAAACTCTAGAGACCCTTCCCTCGCAGATGGTTCTCAAAAAAGGGGACTCAAAAATGGATGGTTTGTTACTATAAGTGAGGGTTTCTTAAAATAGGGAACCCCCAAAGTCATGTTTGGTGAATTGAAATAGATTACATTAGATTATCGGATGATTTAGGGGTACCCTATTTTGAGAAGCACTCAAATAGTAAATAATGTTGATACAAACAATCATACCTGGAGGCTTCCCCTAGTTTGAGAAAGATTTATTAATAGAACCGCGTCTTCCCCCACACTACTCATATGACATTTTTTCGCGGGACTGGTGGCAACTAATACTGCAATGACTCAGTCGCTACTGTCGCGCTTTTCCAGCTTTGCTGATCCTGCTTTGTAGCTGTCGTCAATGTCTTTGTACGGATTAATTTTGCTGTGTGGTTCGCTTCATATTTGCCATGAGCTTGTTGTTCTTGCTGTACTCTCTCCCAACATAGTCCCAGAAATGGTGTTCTCTTGGAAAATCTACAGGGACGGTAGCCCTTTTTAATTGCCTGGTAAAGGCAGGGTTTCCTCTTCAACCAACCCAATGAAACATCAATCACCATTGATTAATCAAGATCACTACTATTGACAAGTTATAGTTGGCCTATCCCTATTTTTGTTGCTATTGTTCATTTATCAACTGTTGGATGTACCAACTCTAGCTGCTTAAACCAACTATAATATCACAACAGCTGTTGTCAACCATTGGCTGATTTTCACTAATGGCTGTGGGTCAAAACCCTTAGTCCCCCTGCTTCCCCCCTATTAACCAGGCTGTTTTCCCTATAGTTTTGTTGGTGGAAATCCCCCATGAACGTTGGTTGATTAACTGCTTGACCCATAGCCATGTATAGCTGGTATATCCCCTATAGTTGCTAGTTGTTATCCCCTTACTATTAACCATTAACCATTGGTTGGTTGATTATTGGCTTGACCCATAGCCTAATCATCATTTCAACCGACCACACTCTCCCAACATCAGCCAACCAGTGCCCCTGCTGTTGCACCCCGTCCTGACAAACGAGGCTGATCTTGGTGCAGCTCCAGCCTCCTGTGCACATCATGGGTGTCTTGGGCAAGGGCAGTTTCCTTAGGAAGAATTTGGTTTGGTCATGGTCGGTTCCGTAAAGTTGAATGATGTGTTTCGGGAAATTGGTCTGGTTATGGTCGGTTTCTGTGGTTTCCCTGCTGTTTTTTGTGGTTGTGCTTGGGCTTGTTATAGAGATACTTTTTCTTTTGTGATTGTTGCGGTTGTCGTTGGTTAAGCCATACAGTATGTAATTGTCAAGAATTCCTAGCCTTTAGCCAGAACACATGGTTATACTGTGGTCAAAAGACACTTCTCAAGTAGGAGATATATACCAGTCGTAAACTGAGAATGCCAGTGCTGATTTGATTGGGAGTTGCCCATATGCACTATCATTAGTAGCCATGACATTTGACGGCTGACAGTATCAGCATCATGACTCCATTATCTCCATTAATGTTGAAGCGTATTCTCATCTACAGTACCACTCAGCTAGTCTACTCCCGCGTACCACCAAACTACTTAACAATCAACCAGCATGTTTTTGGTGGATAAATTCTTGACTGCCAGCTGTACCAATACCATTTGTTAGATGTGATATCGTTGGGTGCTGTGTTATGAAATGTGGTGGCGTGTTGTGTGGTGGTATATTATGTCGTCGTGTATTTTGTAGTTGTGAGTTGTGTGGTTGTGTGAGATGTGGCGGTGTGTGTGTGTGTGTGTGATGTGGTGGTGTGCTATGTGACTTGTGTCTTGGGTCATTTTTGAAATCCGTAACAAGGAAGTTTTGCCACTTCATATCTAAACTTCCCCTGGAAAAGGTGGGCGCCCCACATGTAGGTTCGTTAACAACCCATTTACCTGTAGGCGTATCAGCCATAGCTAGTAGCAAACCTAGTTATGTTCACCAACCTGGCTAGTTACAACCATGGTCAGTTGCAACCTGTTGGCGGTCGCAGTTCACTACCCCCAAACAAACCATTACAAAGCACTTGTTTAACAAGTATAAAACACTAGAAACCACCTTCCCACTATTTCAAACATTATTCAACTCTCTAAACATTATAAACCACCTAGAAAAGAGAATTTAAACCACTAACCACGATTAAACCACCCTATAAACCATCACAATCCACTGGTTATAGCCATTATTTAGCCACTATAAGCCACTATTGAACCACTATTCAACCACATTTTGACCACTATTAAACTATTGTAAACCACCATTTATCCATTCTTTATAGCCACCATTCAACCATTATTCAACCATTCTTTAACCATCATTTCACAACTATTTAACCATCATTAACCGCTATTTAACCATCATTAACTACTATTTAACCACTATTTAACCACTATTAATACCATTATTAGAACCACTATTAGAACCACTACTAAACCACCATGCCACTATCGGTTCAGGCCATCCCCACTGCTTCGCTGCCCAGGCTTCGCCCAGCTGCAGCTGCGGGGGCCCAGCGAGTTCCAGCTGAGCTGCAGCGAGCGCGGCCAGACGGCGCCCCGCGGCTCCTTGCGACCCGGCGGCGGCGGCGGGGGATGAGGTCGTGGCGAGGGGCCCTTGGGGAGGTCGGGTGGGGATAGACCTGATGAATGGCATGGAGATGGAGATGGTTGGATGGGGATGGATTTTGGTGGTGGGATGGATTTGGTTGAACGGATGGGATGGATGTGGGGATGGTTGGTTTGATATGGTTGGATTTGGTGGATGAAGAGTGGTTGATCCATGCGATCCCTGTTTTTTTGGATAGTTGTGGTTGGTCTATGGTGATGGAAATGGATTGATGAGTGCTATGCTTGTGGGTTTTGCGAAATGGTTGTGTTTTCTGGTTGATGAAATCATGATGGATGATGACCGGTCAGCAGGTTGATCCATGGATAGGTGCTGCCGAAGTCTCCGGTGTTCATGTTTGCGCTGCTAATCCTGATTTGTTGATGGGTTGTGCCCCCCCAAAAAGGAATCGTTTCGATGAGACCATGGCTTTATTGATTTTGTTTTAACGTTGACCATCATCATTGATGTTAACAGTATTAATCATAACTAATGATTACTAACTAATGACTAACACTATGACCAGACGCTGTCGTTTGCCCGGACCCGAACAAATCTTCATCTTCATCACCATCATCATCATCATCATCATCATCATCATCATCATCATCGTCATCATCATCATCATCATCATCGTCATCATCGTCATCATCGTCATCTAAAAACCCAAAACCCTAACCCAAAACCCTAAAACCCTAAAAACCCCAAAACCCTAAAACCCTAAACCCTAAAATCCCTAAAAATCCCTACATGAGAATGAATTCTTCGGCAAACGACGGTGTTTGCGCGTAACATTACTATCATCATAGCGTTGAATCATTGACCACCACTAACCAATATCAACCAATCAACATTACCAAGTATATTTGCCAAGAAGAATCAATCATTACAGGTGACTACAAGGTGGGCCCCCAACAATCTATAAGTTGGTTTATAGGTAACTTAATTAGGGTTAACTACCAGTTGTAGGGGTTTTAACCAAACTTATAACTACCAGGGGCCCACCTTGTAGTACCAGCTAATTTATCAGCTGATTCATATCTCATCTTGGAGTTCAGGACCTCAATATCACACCATCAGCAAGTGAACAGCGCTCGTTACCATGACATGATGATCAAACATAAACCAGTAGCTGTTAATCATACGCGATAACACAATAGCTCTCAATCATAACTAATAGTAGCTGTTACTACACTAATCATCCAGAGCTGCACATCAAACTAACAGTAGCTGTTACTGCACTAATCATCCAGAGCTGTACATCAAAACAAACAGTAGCTGTTACTACACCAATCATCCAGAGCTGTACATCAAAACTAATAGTAGCTGTTACTACACTACACCAATCATCCAGAGCTGTACATCAAAACTAATAGTAGCTGTTACTGCACTAATCATCCAGAGCTGCACATCAAACTAACAGTAGCTGTTACTGCACTAATCATCCAGAGCTGTACATCAAAACTCACAGCAGATGTTACTGCACTAATCATCCAGAGCTGCACATCAAACTAACAGTAGCTGTTACTGCACTAATCATCCAGAGCTGTACATCAAATCTAATAGTAGCTGTTACTACACTACACCAATCATCCAGAGCTGTACATCAAAACTAATAGTAGCTGTTACTGCACTAATCATCCAGAGCTGTACATCAAACTAACAGCAGATGTTACTGCACTAATCATCCAGAGCTGTACATCAAAACTAATAGTAGCTGTTACTACACTAATCATCCAGAGCTGTACATCAAAACTAACAGTAGCTGTTACTACACCAATCATCCAGAGCTGTACATCAAAACTAACAGTAGCTGTTACTACACCAATCATCCAGAGCTGTACATCAAAACTAATAGCAGCTGTTACTGCACTAATCAGTAGCTGTTAATCATAACTAGTAGTAGCTGTTACTAGACTAATAAGTAGTTGTACATCAAAACTAACAGTAGCTGTGACTGCACTAATCAGTTGATCAACCATCTATAGCAATAAACCAACGATAACATGACCGATGAGCAGCTGGAGCTCACCTGCTGGTGACACATCTCTGACGCTCCCAAGGCCCCTGGAGACGGAATGTTCCTTGATCGGCTCGGCCTTGCAGATGAAGCTGCCGCAGCCCGTGACGTCCCTTGGGGAACGGCCGGCGATGGATGGTGAAGGCTTCCATGGTAAACCTCGCCATGGTGGCTATGGCGAGCTGGGTCAAGCCATTAACCAACCAATTTCATAGGGGATAATCATCAACAATAATAAGGGAAACACTGGTTAATGATGGGAACCAGGGGTACAGGGTTTTGACCCACTGCCATTTGGTGGTTGATCCCTCTAACAACCCATGTTTTTGAGGGAAATATAATGGTTGATAAGGGGATAACAACCAACCACGAGACAAAGAGTATGGTGGCTTCACAAGCCAGAAGGGTACCCCCCCATCATCCATCAAGAAACCCTCCATATCCAAGATTCTTGAGGTAGAACGGTTACTGTATATCTTATCATTTTGACCGCAGCCGACGCTTACTTGAGGGTGGTTGATGCAAGCAATGGTCCGCCCTTTGTACCCCACCTGGCTTGGCTTGGAGGTACCACTGGCCATGGGCAACCCCATGATCAATCCCTTTCCAAAATGATGGAAAGTCAAACCACACGAAAATGCCTAGTACAATGGATCTCCTTTCGGATAACAAACAGCCTATCATGGATGATCCAAAGCTCCACTGCTTTCGGAAACCGCTCATCAAAAACTGTGTCACAGCAAGTGCTATGCTCGAAGCCGTGTTCTGTGAGGTATGCGCCCTATCAACCACAGCTTCTGTCCGGCCAAGCCTACGTCTTCGGTTTCTACTGCATCAATCCTGCGCAAAGTGCCGTCTCCAGTAGCAACTCAGAGAGGGGACAGTTTTGAGGTGAGACTGGCTGTTGATTGGGAGGGAGCGAGGCCAGGAGACCATTATGATCCATATTGTCATCACCAGAAGCATAATGATAATGACAATCGTCCTTGGCATTGTACTTAGCATCATCACCAACATCGTCATCATGATCATCCTCGTAGTCATTGTCAATATTGTTGTCATCATGATCCTTATCCTCACAGCCATTGTCAAAGGAAGTGTTTCCCGTCATCATAAAAATTGTCATCTCACATTGATGACCCCACGGTGGTTTGTTGTTATGTTTTGCGCATCATGCAACAAAACCTGAAATCCGGGTCATTCTTATACATGGTTTTCTTTACTTTGATCATCAAGATCATGTACAACCGCATCATAACGAACTGTACTCAATCACGATTTAATGTCCCTACCTTGCCATCATGTATTTGTGTCTTTTCTTGACCGTTCAGCAAGTTGTCTTCAGACACGTTAGAGCCATATTCCTTCGCCAAGGCACATTCGAACTGCAGATCTATGGCGTTGTTGCTTGACATGATGGGCTTCCAGCGAGCGACCCTTCGGAGAGATAGGATTGATGTGTCAGTGATAGCTAGCATGCGACGTGATAGGTACGCAAATCACCGGCACAATTCTCAGGGTGCCGGATCCCAGATGGATTGGCTCATGCAAGAAAAGGATGCAGAGAGAAAACAAGATCAAACAACGAGAACTCGTGAGAAATCATGCAAAAAGAGAAACATGCGGAGATGAAAATCTACTCAGCATACTTCCCATCAAGTGGGAAGAAGGCAAACCATCAGTCTCCCACTCAACCAGGAGGTGCCAGGGCGCAGCGGCACCGGGCTTTGCTCGCCACGCTGCCTAGGTGGCGACCGAAACTTCCAGCCGTTTGCTGGGCATCCAGCCCTTCTTGCCGCTGGGGCGTCGCTGGTGGCTGGTGGAAAGGATCAGCGGAAGTTGTTCAGCAACAATTGGGTCGGTCAGTTTATGAATGATAGAGAATGCTGTATGAACTGTGGAGCAAAAAGTGCACAAAAAGTCATATGTATATAGACATTTGTATTCACAAATTTATATATTTGCAAATATGCAACTCTAGTAGGTAGCAGCAGTTATTATCGCTATCTCACTAAACTGTTCTTGGTGGTGCAGGTTCTGGTGGCCCTGGCGGGCCCTTGAGCTCAGCTGGTAGGGTAGTCACCTGGGATGGGGTTGCATGTCTCAAGATGGGGCTGACCTGAAACAGGTCGCAGGGGCGGCGGAGGTCTAACGTTGCATGGGTGAAAGAACTGCACACAGCAGAACTGTTGATTTGCAGCTTGCATACCAACAGGCTCTGGGAAAAAAAGGTGGGAACTTATCCATAGAGGTACCCACATCTCATCCAATATCAACCATTTATAGTAATAATAGGTAAGAAACCATCTATTTCTTGGGGTTCCCCATTTCGGCATACAACCGGTTCCCTTCGGGTGAAGGTTTTCCATGCTTGGGGCCTCCCGGGTGGAGGTGTTGGTGGAGCCGCCATAGGAGCTGCTGATCTCTGAGGCCGGCGCCGCAACTCGCCTTGCCATTGGCATATTTGGAGGTGACCGCAGATGAGGCCCGTGACACCGGCAGCTCGGGGTGCCAGTGCCAGAGCTGGACGTGCCATGGAAACTTGGTTGGTTGGTTGTTTGGTTGAGATTTTATAGGGGTTACAACCTATAGTAGTTGGTGGTTACAACCAGTTATATTGGTTAACCATAGCTTAAACAATAGTTGGTGGTTTGATTGACATGTTTTCCCTAGTATTAATAAATGGTGTTGGTTGGTTGGTTGGCTAAGATTTCCCCCAGGGGTGGTTCAACCACCAACCAGATGGTCATATCATGGTGCTTGGCGCAAGTTGTTCTCTTGGAGCTACATTCAAATATTGTCATCAGCTCGGGGATCGAACCAGCTGTTCATGCTAAGCAAACTAGCAACCGCGCCTTTGACCACTTTTATGTTAACCACAGTTAACCTAATCATGGTCAGGTAAACCATACTTGGATGCCAGCTTGTTCTATGAATCCGTATTTAGAATGTTGGCTTGCAACCATCGGTGTACATGTCGACACGTTGGCTGCGGCCATGAGCCATCCATGGCCCACCCGTGATGAACATCATCGATCCGCATGGAGAGTGACCTCGCGAGGGGAAGCGCCAGTGACATTCCCATCATCATCATTGACCATATGGCTATGGGTCAAGCAGTTAACCAACCAAAAGGCTGGTTGAATAGCTGATTAATGCTTAATAATAGGGGAGTAATAACCAACAATAGTAGTGGATATATCAGCTATATAGCTATATAGCCTATGTGTCAAGCAGTTAACCAACCAATTTCATGGGGGGTAATGACCAACAATTTCATACGGTAAACAATGGTAAATGATGTGGGAACCAGGGGGACTAAGGGTTTTGACCCACAGCCATATAAAAACCAGCATTGAGGATTCTGAAGAATAAACATAACCAACCAGTACCAACCACTGTGCATCATGACAATGAAGTTTCTTGCAATGAAAGGGTTTTTTAATGTCACGAAAGAATATTGGTATATCAACCAGTACTAAGCATCATCAAGAATGACAAAGGTGAATTGTAAAATATGGATCATCAGCATTCCAGACAATTAGTTTGGTTCATCATCTCAGGGGGCGGCTCATATGATTCATTGAGGGTGACTACTAGGCCAACCCACTAGTTGTCCAGTCATTAGATCATTGTTGACAATGTACAAACTGTTCTTCACCCTTATCAACTATTGATCCACCATTCACCCCATAAGAGTGAATTATTTAAGGAAATCCTTGGGCCTGAGCCAATTAATAATAGTTTCACCCTGATTACTGGATAGATTGCAGCTACTACCTTAGCTTTTGTTCAGCTTTTTGGGATATGATTAGTTTCCTATAAAGCCACTAGAAGTTAGACTTTTAACAAAAGATCTAATCTGAAAGCCACCCAGCTAAAGGTCTAACTTGATCAGGAAAACCATCAATAAAGGTTGCTTAACCATTAATTTATCAAAAACCCATGAGCCACCAAGATTATCATGAGTCTGAGCCACCTAATGATAGTTTCACCCTGATTCAGCAACCTGACAATCATTAGTTTGGTATATCATTATGTATAGTTGCTCAACCCTCATTATCTGGCTATAGTTTCACCCTGATTAAGCAACAGTATCATATTCAGCCAGATGATTTCAAGCCGCTAATGAATTTTCAATTATATATTTCATGGTTTCATGAATTAGTTTCTCATGGTTTATTATATTTCATGGTTTTCTCATTTCAACCTTTACTAGTTATACTGGCAGGGTTCAACCCACTGATGAGAAAACTAATGATATTTCAACCCTTTATCACTGATTTTCTCCTGGTTTCACCCTGCCAGCACTTGATCAACCCCTGTTGCTGTTGCGTGCCACAGGTGGCGCCCGCAGGCTCCATGACGGTGGTCACGGTGCGCTTTCAAGTGCCCAGACGAGGCACCGCCGGTACGGCGTACCTGGAGCAGGCGGTGGAACGTACGAAAGGACGAGGGTTAACACCCGTAGATGCTGGTTGATAGTAGGTTTATAATGTTGGTTTCTGATTAGTATCTACCTGTTGGTTTCATCTATTTTCATTACTTTAGGGGGGGTTACACTAATCAGAAGCCAACATTAACCAGGTAGATGCTGGTTAATAGTAGGGTTATGACTCAGTAATCATGGCTAATAACAAGGGAACATGCCATCAATTCTAGGGGATATACATGGATATACTGTACCAACTATAGCCAGTTTGGGGACCCTCAAGTTGTGGATGGAATGCATGGTCAAGGACGGGGATGCAAGTCACATGGCTAGATAAGCATTAGGAGGTAACAATCGCTGTTGGACCTATCAATGTGGTGAAGCATATGGGTGTGTCCATAAAGGGTGGTGCTTGCAGAATCCAAGTTCATAACCATTAGGAATGAGGAAACTGCCAGTTTCGATCATACACTACAGTATTTGATAGGATAAATCCATGTCTGGGTGGATTATATCTACTACCTTAGCTACTGTTCGGCTTTTTGGGATATGATTTTTAGCCACTAAAGCCGTTAGAGGTTTCGCAAGGGATCTAAAAGCAACCAAAATATATGATTCCATTGCAGTCAATAGTGTTGTTTTGACCATTAGACCGTTAGCCGATGTCCAATTGTGCATTTTTTGCATGAACAGTAACCAGACATGGTGAATAGAATCATAGCCAATTCTGGCCTTTGTGGCTAATTACCTGCTTCAATAGTCACTATTGCTATATGATTTACATTATATTTGAATCCGAACTATGATTTTACATATTTGATATGACCTTGTCATCGGATGTCGTGGGTCGGCCTCTCAAATGGCATTTGTGTGGTGAATACTGGATCTCGCTTGTAGATTGACATCACTCATATGCTACTGATGCCATCACCATCAGCATCACGGCCACCAACGTCATGACCAATTTCCTCATCCTCATCATTGTCAGCATCACTTTCCAAAATTCTTAATTCCCAGGCAGGTGTACGGTTCATCACCACATATCAGCTAGAGGTTGCTTTGTTGGTTTGTCAAGCCATTGAGCTTTTATCATGCCACCAGCGGCTATTTTTCATCAGATATCGTAGTCATGTTCATCGAAACACAACTCGTTGACTGTGGTAGATACTCATGCAATATCACTGATTATAAGCCATTATGAATTTTCAGCCATTATGGTTACTGGTGTGATTAGTGCCATTATTAGTCACTATATGACTTGTCTCATTATTCACTAGCATACATGACCATGATATTTCTTCTGAATCATGGTAGTAGAAAGTGGTACACACCACCATCACCACCATAGCATCTATCACCATAATTATAGTTAAAGTTTTATTTCTATATCACTACATCATTGTTATTGCTGTATATTGCATTACAATAATTCATATTGTATTCCATTACAACACATACTTAGATTATTTTACCAATACATCACCATATATTACCACAGATATACACATATATATATATATATCTATCTATCTATCTATCTATCTATCTATCTATCTATCTATCTATCTATCTATCTATCTATCTATCTATCTATCTATTTACACACATATATATATATATTATTTCTACATATTTATATATATATATATTTGTTTATATGTCTATATGTATATATATATATTTTAAATTTATTTATATCATTTTATTAATATATAGATATATAAAAATATAGATTTATAGATATAGATTTATAAATATATAGACATATAAATATAGATATTTGTTTGTATGTCTATATATATATATATATTTAATTTATTTATATCAATTTATAAATATATAGATATATAAAAATATAGATTTATAAATATAGATGTTTAAATATATACATATATAGACATAAAAATATAGATAGATAGATAGATAGATAGATAGATAGATAGATAGATAGATAGATAGACATACTATGATTCATGGCACGTATCATCCACATCTACCACAAAATTCACCACCCTGGCACTTGCGTCCAGGAGACGGCCAGCAGTCGCCATCGGTGCGGGCGGTGGTCCTGGAGGTGGCCCCTGGCTTTCGGGTCTCCCATGGAGGCCCCTTGGGACGCCGAGGGAACGGGAGGTCGTCCCAAGGGCGTGCCAAGTCGGTGGTGGTCGACCAGGAGCCTCCCGTTGGTTGTTTGATGCTTGAAGACATGGAGGGTTGATCATGGTTGATCATAGTCGATCAATATGGTTGATCATTCATCATGGTTGATCATATATCATGGCTGAAATCACTATGGTCGACCAGGAGCCTCCAGTTGGTTGTTCAATATTCTTTAAGCAAAAGAATGTGAGATATATCAACCAGATTGATTAAACGTATGATTTTGTTGCATTAATGGTGAGACATTGTGAGATATTGTGGGATATTGCGAGTCAATTGTGAGACGCACTGGATGATAAATATATATATATATGAATAAATACATGACCCCCCGCACATTTCAGCGTGATAGATTATCATTTCTATGATATTTTCATAGTATATTTGCCCATCATTCTATGGTTGAATGGTCCCCGTGTGCCACGCTGGCGGTTTTATCCATCAGGGTTTCAGAGTGGACTCCGAGTGGACTATAATTCATGTTTTTTTTGTTTGCTCAACATGGGTTTGTCAAAAAAATACTTACCCAAAAAATTGATGGGTTCCCTACCAAAACGATCCCATTTGGGCATGGTTGAGGGTACCAACATTGATGGATAACCTCAGAACGGAGAAATCCTTGATCAAGCGCACTTTGGGCTATGTTTCAACTGATGTCTCAAAGGCTTCCTAAAAGGACAAGTGAGCTTCTTGTTTTTTTGGTAACAGGTTTGCTTATTCAACAAGAATTTCCTCAAGATGATTTATAGGATGCAACCAGGCTTGGGATTTGCATAACTTTCCTTGGTCCACCACCTCCACATGGTCACTGGCGGTTCTCGCAGGTGCTTGCATGTCATTTGGTTCTGAACTTCTGGCTGTGACAGACACGGTTTTGCCGCCCAGCACATGCGCTGCTTGGTGAAATTTGAGTGCTGGTTCAGCCATTATCTCCAAGGGCATAGATCGGGCGCGGTGAAAAAAATGGTAAAAGGATGGTTCTAAGGTTTAAATGTTCAATTGT
>VSDK01012463.1:5016-55893 GCA_009767595.1 Symbiodinium kawagutii
ACTGCTGCGCACCCGCCAGAGGTCATTTTGGGTTCATCAGCTGAGCCATTCATGTTCAGTTTCGTTGTTAGTGCAATTTTGCCATTCTCACGGTTTATCATACTTTATTGCATTTTCACACCGTAGCCATGTCTCAGTCACGGCCAATTTGTGTTGCCCTCACGTTCCTTTCTCCTTTGCCATGCCGGGACCCCGCCAGCGCCGACCTCCCATGCAATATCGTTACTTCGGTAGTGATCAAACCCGCCTATGTTGGCAACCGGACCTTGACATCATCCCTGATGTCTCTCGAGAACTCTATGATGTCACCAGATGCTGCATTGTTATCAATCTCAAGCCCTTTCTTGAAGTTGCTCTACCATATGATTGGTTTAGCATTGATGCCCAACTCTTGTGCTTCACCGTCAATGACTTCCATGCCAGAGAGGTGAATCTTCAACGGCTCATTCAGGTCATTCGTGATAGCCTGGCTGATCAACTCCGTCTCCGTACTCATGAAAGTGATCTTCATCTCTATTTGATCAGCAATCAAGTGTACCAGCCCAACAACACCACCGTCGAAGATCTATGGCGTCGTGAACCCACCAACTACGCACCAGCTGGTATCTTCACCATCGAGTACACGCCACCCCTTAGCAGGGGGGTGCAGAGCACAGTGGAGACTGCACCCAACGAAGCTATCCACTTGTGCTGGAAGCACGGTCTGATCAACCGTGTGTACCTGCTCAACGATGGTTGAACTAATTGGTTATGACAAGCTGTTACCATGCCGTGTTTCCATCAGCCGCTTTCAATTTCAGCTGACAGCCGCCACCGCATACCTTGTGTTGAGATTTCACTCGTCAAAGATTAAACCCAGTGAACCTATAACACAGAAATTCATATCATCTCATATCACCTATGCCTCGGCATTTACTCAGTGTGTGTGTGTGTGCGTGCGTGCGTGCGTGCGTGCGTGCGTGCGTGGGTGTGTGTGTGTGTGTGTCTCTGTGTGTGTGTGTGTGTGTTTCAGTGTATGCGTGCATGAATGTTGGGAATGCGCGAAATGCTGTGTGTTTTCAATGCTTTGTCTCGAAAACGTAGCCTCATCCAGCGGGCGAGTGCGGAGGTCAGTTGGGAAAGAGGTCGGCCAAAAGTGCACTGCGCTGCCTCGAAACGTGCACTTGCAACTAAAAAACTAATGGTCTTGTGACATGTTTGAACGTTCAGATATCAAAAAGTGAACGCCGCTGTTGCGAGAACCGCGCGTGCACTTTAGAACTAACGGTTTCGCATATTGCAACCTTCCAGGTAGAACTGACATACATCATCGCCAATGATCATCGCCATCGTCATCGTCATCGTCATCGTCATCGTCATCGTCATCATCATCATCATCACCACCATCATCATCATCATCATCATCACCATCATCATCATCATCATCATCACCTCCATTGAATCATCACCGAAACATCGCCGAATCATCACCGAATCATCGCCAATCAACGAATCAACCAAACAATCAACTAGCAAATCAGTCAACCAACCAATCAACCAATCAATGAATCAAGCAATCAATCAAACAATCAACCAATCAATCAATTAACCAATTATATAATGAAGCAATCAATCAATCAACCAATCAATCAATCAACCAATCAGTCAACCAATCAATCAATGGCATTCATAGTCCTTCATGAATCATCATGTGCAAACCGCAAACCAATCAATCAACTAACAAATCAATCAAGAAACCAGCCAGTCAGTCAGTCAATCAATGAATCAATCAACCAATCAATCATCAATCAGTCAATTAAAAAAGCAATCAATCCATCGATCAATCCATCAGTCAATCAATCACCAATCAGTCAGTCAACCAATCAGCAATCTGTCAATCACAAAAATCACCATTCACCAGTAATTCATCATACATCATTCATCGCCACAAATCATCAAACAATCAGTTACATCATTCATCAACCATTCATTTTTCACAATTTGCAAGTCAATCAACCACCCAACCAAACAATCCATTACCCTTCACCCATCATCAAAATCACCAGCCGAGGACAAACACCAGAGAACGACAAAGAAACATCCCAACAGAGAAAGACATGAGCTCAGAAAAATCACCAACAGATAAAAACACCAGCAAGGAAACACCAGAGCAACAACCCCAGCAAAAAAATCAACAGAGAAAAACACCACAGAAGAAAGACCATAGGAAACACCAGAGAGAAAATGAGAGAACCACCAACGAGAAATGCGAGCAGAGTTAAAGCACCAGAGTTCATCAGCAAGAAAAAACAACAAAGGAAAATTATCAGAGAAAAAACCACTTAGCAAACAACACCAACAGAGGAAAAAATCATGGAAACATACCAGCAATGAAAAAAATACACAAGACAGACACCAATAAAGCAGAAAACCAGCAGAGGAAGAACGTCAGCCAAAATAAACACCAAGAGTCTAGAGAAAAAAAACACCAGCAGAGAAGAAACACCAGACAGAAACACTAGCGGAGCCAACGAAAAAACTGAAAACAAACACCATCAAAGAAACAACACCAGAGCAAAAACAACAGCGAAGCAAAAACACCACCATCATCATAATCATCATCATAATCATCATCATGATCATCATCATCAGCAGCAGCAACAGCAGCAGCAACAGCAGCAGCAACAGCAGCAGCAACAGCAACAGCAGCAACATCGCTTCATCTCAACAAACTTTCCTCTTCCTATAGGCTGCCTCTTTTGGAAACTTCCGCTACCACCTTGTTCGGCCAAAGTTTTACTTCACACAAACTGCTGACCGTCAATTATCGCAGGTTTTACTGTAAACATTGAGAGCCAGCAACAAGAGAGGAACAAGTCCCTGCCTGCATAGACTGAATCCATGCTTTAAAACCAAACAGGATGACCAGTTTGTGGACTTGAGGATCCTATGGGATCCTCATCCTGGACAATCCCATTGCTGGAACACCAGGTCTACAGATTGATTCAAATCGATGGCTTTCCCACACAGAGGTTTTTCCTTTGTTTGAACTTTGTACCCACTTTCGAGAAGGACCAACATACCCATGAGATTTCTTCGGGACAGAGGGCTTCAGGTCTAACCTATGGATAGCCAAAGAATTTTAGGGATGCCGCTGGTGTACAACATCATTTTGTTGGGTCGGGATCCCCAATGAAGTGATGATGGGGTTGCATCTCTTGCCAGGGCGACCAAGCAAAACCTCAAGTGCAGCCATTGCATGATACTCTGACACTGCACGATTGCCATGCCCTGCTTGTTTGTACCGTGTGGCTTTGTCTCTGATGTATCCTGTAAATAGCTGGGTTTCTAAGAAGCAGGGTCATTTGCCGGTTGAAGGGGACCAACATGGCTATGGTTCACTCCATCGAGCATTTTAATGCTGTTTGATCACAGGCCTGGAATTGCTGATTCATTGAGGATTCCTTTCTAACCCATGAGAACAGCTAACAGTCACAAGAATCAAACCTCAATAGCTGCTAAGTATGGATTGTTATAAGTATGGATTATTATATCTTGGAGCAGCAAAGCAATGATTGTGATCCCATGTGCTTGACCGACAGTAGATCCACACGAATTCACCACTCCTGAACCATGAATAGCTGGTGTTTCACTATCATCCGAGGTTTATAAATACAGATACAACATTAAGCTGAGCAGCTATTGTTAGTCAAACAAGACAAGCTCACCTGGCTCGCCTCCAACCAAGTTGGATTCGCTTTATCAAACAGGATGCCACAGGACGGTTCGCTAAATGCAGAGGCGAGTCAGAGCCTAGGCTGAACATCTTTGGATTTAATTGAAACGCTGGGAGTTCTGAAACATGTTTTTTTGGTGACATGTCGAACATTCTTTCTAGTCTGATTTGTAACAGCCGGGTGCAGTCCACTCAATGCAGCTGCAACTTCAGCCACTGTTATCAACCGACTCACTGCTTGCCTTCAATATCAGGTTTCATGTTCTGTAACATTTGCTCCAGTCCTGGTTTGCATGGCGGATTGATCTTGGCTATTTTCAAACCCTCTCTGTCATGCATTGGCAGAAGTCGTGCCCGCATTCTCAGACTTGAAAAGGACCATCCTATTTGAAGACCAAAATTTCCTGTAAGCTTTCATGAGTCGTGCCCATACAGTTGTTCCCAGCTATCCAATCAAAATGACCAGTTCGCTGTGGGCTTGGCTTTGGTAGAAGGATCAGGATCAGGTGGTAACAACCACCTTCAATGCCTGCTGGGACCTAAGGAGGGTCTCTGCCATGCAAGGCTTCCTTTGGGGGAGGTCGACTCCAAGCTGCCCCTAGCATGCCCCCTCGATTCCACAGCGTAGGCATATATAAAATGTGGGTTCGTGAAGCGGTGATCAAAAACAGAATTATCAATTTGGAGGTTTCTCAAGCCATAGGGGACCCCGAAGTCATGGATGGTTTACTACTTTATATGGTCAATATTGGATGATTGAGGGGTCCCCCATTTTCAGAAACACCCATTTGAGTAGATGCACATCCTGACAATAAGTGGGTGACAATAATCATTCTCAAACATTTTGACGAGCCAGGCTTCATCACTATGAGCCATTCACATTGGACACGGGGGTGTGAACTGACCGCCCGTCACTTTGCTCAGAGGTAGTTCCTGAGCACCGAACCTTGGCACAGTGCTTGGCACCGGGAGATGCGAGTTCGTGCGAACGTGCTCGCTGGTGTTTTGTCCGCTTCGTTCAAGTCAGTTGAGCAATTTTTCATGGGACTCTGTAGCAAAGCTGTTGAGTGCGGCTATGTGCGGCTCAAGAAGTTTGGGATGCACATGCGGTTTTCAGAGCTGGCATCACATTCAGGGGGAGGCCCAATATCAGGTGTTGCTCCATTCATGTCATCGTTCTTGGTTGACATTGCATAGTAACTCGGTTGTTCACCATTGCATGAGTTGAACCCCTGTCTACCTTAAGTGCTACATGGTTTCTAAGAATAGGCTACCCCCAAGTTGCGGTTGGTTTACTAATTTCTATAAACGACTATCAATGGATGATTTGGGGGTGCCCCTCTTCCGAGAAACACCCATTTTGGTCTGATTGTTGGTTATTATCCCCTGTCCTGAACCACTATATATAACCCCTATAAATCCATATAAAACCCATAGAATCCTTAAGACATACTCGCATAAGGTTGCGTATCGTGGTTGGGTGATCGTTCCGAGCACCAACCAGTGCTGGTCTCACCAGTTGATTTGGCAGCAGCAACAACAGCAGCAACAACAACAACAACAAGAACAACAACAACAAACAACAACAACAACAAGAACAACAACAAGAACAAGAACAAGAACAACAACAACAACAACAACAACAACAACAACAACAACAACAACAACAACAAAACCAACAACAACAACAACAACAACAACAACAACAACAACAAACAACAAACAACAAACAACAAACAACAAACAACAAACAACAAACAACAAACAACAAACAACAAACAACAAACAACAAACAACAAACAACAAACAACAAACAACAAACAACAAACAACAAACAACAAACAACAAACAACAAACAACAAACAACAAACAACAAACAACAAACAACAAACAACAAACAACAAACAACAAACAACAAACAACAAACAACAAACAACAAACAACAAACAACAAACGACAAACGACAAACGACAGACGACAAACGACAAACGACAAACGACAAACGACAAACGACAAGCAACAAAGGACAAACGACAAACGACAAACGACAAGCAACAAACGACAAACGACAAACGACAAACGAGAAACGACAAATGACCAGCAACAAACAACAAACGACAAACGACAAACGAGAAACAACAAACGACAAACGAAAAGCGACAAACGACAAACGACAAGCAACAAAGGACAAACGACAAACGACAAACGAGAAACGACAAACGACAAACGACAAACGAAAAGCGACAAACGACAAACGACAAGCAACAAAGGACAAACGACAAACGACAAACGAGAAACGACAAACGACAAACGACAAACGAAAAGCGACAAACGACAAACGACAAGCAACAAAGGACAAACGACAAACGACAAACGAGAATAAACAACAACAAACAACAAACAACTACAAACAACAAGCAACAACAAACAACAAACCACAAACAACGAACAACACACAACAAACAACAAACAACAAACAACAAACGACAAACAACAAACGACAAACGACAAACGACAAGCAACAAACGACAAACGACAAACGACAAACGACAAACGACAAGCAACAAACGACAAACGACAAACGATAAACGACAAACGACAAACGACAAACGACAAACGACAAGCAACAAAGGACAAACGACAAACGACAAACCAGAAACGACAAACGACAAACGACAACCGACAAACGACAACCGACAAACGACAAACGACAAACAACAAGCAACAAACAACAAACAACAAACAAGCAACAAACAACAACAACAATAACAACAGCAGCAACAACAACAACAACAAACACAGACACAAACACAAACACAAACACCAAATGCAATTAAAGCCATCAATCGTGTGAATGCCATCAATGCCATCGATGTCATCGTAGTTAACTCCAACTCAACTGCCAACTGGTGGATTGCCATCCCCAGCTTAGATCTTCCAGCAGGTGACCCAGCCCTTGTGAGTGAATCATGCTTTAAGAATGACCAAAGCAATCACCAACGGCAAGTGTTTAGACACCAAGCTCGGTGAGCTTGACACCACTCGGCTTCTGAAAACCGATGGTAGGAGTTCTGGTCCACAGACAGCGTTTCAGGATCATCAAGCACCCAAACTCGATGGTTGCCGAAGACAATGAATGATCGGTCAATTGAAGAAGGAATGACTCATTTGGTCATGTAAGACACATATGTGTACACGTATGTATATTCTACGTGTTTTTCAATCAGAGGTTTTTGGCGAAAAAGCAATCAATCATTGGTCGTGTGTTTGTAAGACCTCGTGCATCCCTTTCAACAACAAAAACATCTTCATGGCTTCCCAGAAAGAACATATGTCATTCTAGGATTGCAGATCAATCCATTTTTGGTATTTCTCCATGCATGTACACACGTCTGGCTGAAGCTCCACGTTGTTTCCCTCACATTCTGCACGCGCTGCTTGTTCTGACCCTTTTCTCTTTCTCTCTCTTGTTCCAAGTCTCAACAAGACAGCATTCTCACGATCACGAATCATATGTGTATATATATATATATTACTAGCCATGATTACTAGCTCTTGTAAGATACTACTATATATGTATATATATTGCACGCTACTACTCGTATCACGAATCTTGCCCTAGCTTGAAACAGTACAATTGCTAGTATACTGATGAACCATTTGAACAAGTATTCTAATGAATTACTAGATAGCTGGTAGGTACCACTGCTTTTCATGAACCATATACGAGCTAGCTAGAAATTCAGACAGTTAGTATACCTTTTACTGGTTTCGAATACCAGTTGGATATACAATCGCTGGAAACTGATGTTTGCTTCTGACCCAGGACACCCGAGGCTTGGGCTGATGGGTGAGTTTCTTGGAGGTCAGAGCGTGGTCTTGGCTGTTGGTTGTCTCGGTTGGTTGGTTGGTTGGTTGGTTGGTGACCTGCTGGGTCGGTTGAGGCAATTCCGGGGGCACGGCAGCTGGAGCATACTTCCCAGGTGTTCCACTGGTTTGTGTGTCTCACCACCTGGGTCCATAGTCATGGTGACTCCCAGCCAAATTGGGAAACCCCGCAACTGGTTGGGGGGCACTACAGGAAACTCACAAAATTCTCAACAAAGTGCTAGCCATTGCCTCCGTGCAATACATTTCCAGCCACAAGTTAATACCAACTGCTGAATTGACATGGTAACTCCTTTGCGTTTAGTGACCATGGTTAATTGTTAACAAACTGATTGACACTTGTGTCGCTGGCCATACCAGGCATGCTCAAGCCTTGAAAACCCGTACAGATCCTACTGGTTGAACAGAACTGGACAGTTGGATAATGGCTTTACTTGAGTGCATTGAGTGCTTTGGTGCAAACCCACTTTTGATTCTCCGTGCATACTATTGACCCCATGGGTTTCATTCGGAAAACTGCAAGCAAGCAGGCAAGAAGGTGGCTTGTCGGTTTGGACTCCAGATATTGACTGCACAAGTCAGAAATTAGGGTCAAAACCAAAGGCCGCACATTGAGCTCCTGGACCAACATGCCGGTTGATACGCTCCCATCCGAGACCTGGGTGCTTCAAATCCCAGTATCGTTTATGTCGTTCGTTGGCGTGCACGAGGGTGCAAGTGTCGTTCAGCTGGTGAACCCGCCATCGGTCGGTTGCCAATGCTGGGGTCGTTTACCAGCCGAAGAGAAGTAACAGTCACCAACCTATCACGATGTGGTCAGCCTGGTTTTCCATACCGACCTGGGTATTGTTGGGTGACAAGTTCATGTTTCGTGACGCCCTGGTCCGTTTTCTTGATACCGAGGCCTGCCTATGTTAGTCCAGCACTTTTGGAGGCCACGGGTCCATAATTACGCGTCTGGTAGTTTGAGGTTCTTCAACCCCCCAAGACCCAACAAATTACTCAAAGAGGAAATGGTTTCCACTTGAGCACTGGAATGAACTCAATGAACCATGAACTGAACGTATAGTGGAGATGTGTCGATGGTGCACCGAAATGACACCGGGCTGTGCTGGGGTGCTTGTTCGCCGTGGCTAGGTACTTGGTCGTGAGTTATGTTAGTTGGAATCTCTCCGTAGAAATGGTTCTGGAGTCATAGGAGTAACCCCACATCATCCAGCTTATCAACCGGTTCTATTCATAAGAATCTACCAACCATGTTTTAAGGTTCCCCAAATTGATCAAACCAAATTAATCATTTAGTGGGAAACAAGCATTTTTGGGGTCCCCTATGGCTTGAGACCTCCAAATAGGGATGGTCATCATCCACAAGGGGATTGCGCATGAGCCAACCAAAACGTGCGCGAGTGAGCTGGATAGTGACGAGTGACCCTGCACGTGAGCACTAGTGTGAGTTTTAAGCTGCTCAAATCTATCTTTGGACTACTGCGTTCTGTGTTCTCAACATGACCCTCGATCAGCAAAGGCCGTTTTCACCAAAAACTAGCGGGCTAAAATCCCTTCACTCTGCGAGGGATGGGGAGTACTGACAGATATTGGGGAAAGATCGGTATTGAAGGTAGCATTATCCGAGCAATTCCTGGTACTGTGCTTCACGTTTCTTAAGCTACAAATGGGGTAGTCGTTTTGTTTAGGATCAACAGTTGAGAGCTGTCAAAAATGAATATCCCGCCTCGCACGGGTTGGTTGAATTCCATCACAATTCTTTGCTCACGAGTTTTCCACCCTTGAGGTTCACTTCTTTTTCAAACATGGAAACTTGACAGCCTTGACATCTTCTTTGTTTGCTTTTCGTATGAAGATGTGCCAAAGCAAGTGGGTTGTTGGGTGTCTGCATCCAAAATCAAGGCGAAACTGGTCTCTCCACATGCTTCGCAAGAAAACACTCATGTCTTTCGATGAGGAAATCCGGATCAAGCATTCTGATACACGATAAATCATGATATACGTTACTACTTTTTACACATAAATAAACAAATCGATGTAAATGAATAGATAGATAAATAAACAAATATATAGATTTATATATTTGTTTATTGAAATACACCCACGCACACACACACACACACATCTGCCCGTTTGGTTGAGAGAGAATTGAAAAGCCAACTGCCATTCGTTGGTCAGGAAAGGCACTGTTGCAGCGAAAGGGTTGCGCTAGGGCGCCATTTGGTCGATGATCCACTTAAAGGCGGTGAATTTTGATGCCATTTCAAGTCATCATAGGGCAGTTGTACATGATAATTGCAGTCTACCATGATTGTTGTCATGTAAATGACATGGACAACTCCTCTTTGTAAGATGATGCTGAAACTGGTTGTGATGCACCTACTGACTGTCAATTTAGTGATTGTCAAATATCGTTGCAACACTACAAACGTCACCATAGTTACCAGTGTTGATACTTTTATTCCCAAATGGTGACGAACAATTTGATTGTTAAAGACTAGTCATTTTTGACAACCACTACTGACAGAACCACCTCAATAGCCATGAACGAGCCATTCAAAACCCTCATTTATTCTCAAACAACCATCACTCGCCAGCTCGCGACAAGAAGTGATTAGCATCATTAGTCATTTAAGAACCATCACTGTTAAACAGTCATCATTAGTCATCAACCCGATCATTATTGATCAACAAAGCATTCAAAACAGGCTCGTTTGTCGTAGGCATTTGTTGGTCACCCATGAGTATCTGAACCCCTGCCCAGGTGGTACCCCCTTTACTTCGCCATGCAGGGACAGGGTGGGAGGGTTCGCTGATGGTTGAGGCTGCTGGATGATGGTTACTGCAGTCGCACTGCTGGCGGAAAAGCTTCGAGAAAGAAATAGGAAGCCGACAGTAAGAGAGGGTTGGCTGAGATGGTAATGATCACGACGACGACGACGACGACGACGACGACGACGACGATGATGGATGATGATGATGATGATGATGATGATGATGATGATGATGATGATGATGGATGATGATTTTGATGATGATGATGATGGATGATGGATGATGGATGATGATGATGATGATGATGATGATGATGATGATGATGATGATGATGATGATGGATGATGATTTTGATGATGATGATGATGGATGATGGATGATGGATGATGGATGATGGATGATGGATGATGGATGATGGATGATGGATGATGGATGATGGATGATGGATGATGGATGATGGATGATGGATGATGGATGATGGATGATGGATGATGGATGATGGATGATGGATGATGGATGATGGATGATGGATGATGGATGATGGATGATGGATGATGGATGATGGATGATGGAGGATGAAGGATGATGATGATGATGATGATGATGATGATGATGATGATGATGATGATGATGATGATGATGATGACGATGAAGACGATGGCGATTTGTATGTTGCTGTAACGATGTCGCCCGACCGTGGGGTGCACTTTTTGCAGATTGTAACGTCCAAAATTGGTCTGAGACAGTCAGTTTTTTCCGATTTGACTTGCAGATTTGCTTCTTGCCAAAGCAGCGTGCACTTTTAGCAGATCTGAATTTCCAACAGATCCAAAGCCGTTTGAGACCGTTAGTTTGTTTTTCAATTTTGACCTGCAAATCTCTCCCACCTAAGCTCTGCAGCCGCTACCAAGCGTGGACCATCCTGGAGCACAAACCCACTGAAAAAACGCGCGCATCTCTTCTTTTCTGACATCTGTTCTCACAGACAGCCTGCTGCAAGGGTCAGATGTTCGACTTCCAAACTTCCTTCCGCTCAGAGGTGGATGATGGGCACTTAACGAGGCCTAAGAATGCTAGACGACGATTAATTACTAGGAGATAGCAGGTGAATGACGGGCAAGGATGACTAGAATTTTTGGATGCTGGCTACTTACAGGAGAATCAAGGGTAATGATGGTTGACAATGCTTGGTGAGGATTACTAATTGACTGGTTCCTGGTGGGTAATGGAAGTCACAAACGGGTTAAATGATGATGCTTTTCGATGATGAATGATGCTCCGTGATCGCTACTCACAGGTGAATAATGGGTGATGGTGGTTGCTAACAGCTTGAGTTTGTTTCTAGATGGCTAATGACGCATTATGATAGTTACCAAAGGGGGAATGATGGAGAGTGGTGAGGCCAATGACGCATCATACGGTCAGTTTCCTGGAATTTAACACTGCTGATTGGATGGTTCAGAATGCTTGCTGATGGTTTTCTAGCAGGTGAATGATGGGTGGTGGTTAGTAAAGAAGTTGATGGTGGGTAGTGGGAATGATGGGTAATGGTGGTTGCTAGCAGGTGGATGATGTCTTATGATGGTCACTGGCAGGTGAAACATTCGATTGTCCATGTGATAGCTACTGATGGTTCATAAAGGGTTAATGGTGGGTAATGGTGGTTGCTAGCAGATTGAGGATGCGTAACGTTGGTTGCTAACAGATTAGTGATGGGCAATCATGGTTACATGGGTGTGATAATTTGATCATCCGATGATCAATGATAGTTGTTGATGGTTCGTAAGAGGTTACAGATGGGCGCTGTTGGTGGTTGCAATCATGTCATTGAGAGGCAATCATGGTTACAAACAGGCGAAAAAATAGTTATCCACAATTAGTTTGCTTTATCATTGTACCCATTTTGGATGATGATATTAAGCAAACAGGTCAAATCTCTGTATATATATAATATAATAGTTAATGATGATTGTTGATGGGCCACCCTTCTTTCCATTTCATGGAACTCAAACAGCCACAAATTTCTGTGCGATGTGCCGAATCGCAGCAGTTGGCTGGTCACGAACAGGGTCCTCCCATCATTCCAAAATGATCTATGAGAATGAGCAACCAGCCACTGGGGTAACCCACGAAGGGCAATTTTTAGGTAGGCATGATGCAATGATACAGCACTCGAATGATGAGTCAGCCGTGATTGCGTTCGCTGATGCGGATTGGTTCATGGCTTGCGAACAGTTCCGAACAGCGAGGATGCCGGATATAGGCCTGGGCGACAAATTCCAGCAACTCTCAAAGATCGATCCAAGGTGGAGATGAGACAATGGCGACGGGTGACTGGTTGGGTGACTGGTTGGCTTAGTAACAGATACATCATGGGTTACAATGGTGAATTACTAGGATAATAATTCAAGTTATTCATGTTAGACTCCACAGTTGGCTTGTACAAGTGAATTACAATGGTGAATGATGATTAACAATGATTAACAGTCCTTCAGAAACACGCAGATGTACATGGTTGCTAGTTGGTTATGCCTGAGGGCCAGTAAACGCTGCCCATCGTGAACCATCCCGGCAGCTTCCAACATCCTTTGACCACCCACGTCCCTGGCAGTGACTCTGGCATCAATGCGCTTGAGTCTAACTAAGCAGGCAACACTGCGTCCATTGTTTGGTTGTCCGTAGTCCAATGTTGGTCACCTAGTCTCAACGATCATCAATCATGCTTAACTAGTGTTGATGGACAAACTCGCAAGCCACCCAGGCTCTTTAAGGCCAGAAAAACGCCGAGATATTACTCCGTTTCCACCAATGGCCCGCCGGTTGAAGGGGAAATATGTAAATAAACAAATAAATACATAAATGAATAAATAGATAAATAGATTAATGAAAAAATAAATAGATAAATAGATAAATAGTTAAATATATAGATAAATAGATAAATAAATAGATACATAAATAGAAATATATATATATATATACATACCCGCAGTCCCGAGGGTTTGTCGTCGCTTACAACAGCCAGTGACGTGGGGTGGGATGGAGTGGGGTGGGTGGGGCATATTAAAGTTCGCTGGAGGATGCTACTCAGGGTGAGGCGGGGCATACGAAGATTCTTTTGCATTTGCAAGCCATGTTACATGGAGGAGGTGTTGAGTAAAAGCAGCGCTGCACGGCAGCCCTGGTCTGACCGTTCTCAAAGAATGTGCAACGCACAGGACTGCCTTCAGACTTTGGAAGCAGTCGCCTTGACAGACTGGATCAACCAAGAAACAAACATACATACAAGCATGCATATAAGAATAAATGTAAATAGGTATGTATGTATACATGTGACGTTGGGAACATATGTATTTATCTTTGTTGATGCATGTGTCTTTATGTGAGTGCATGTTTATTTCCGTTTTTTGGAATCTGTATATTTAGCTGAGATAACACTCGTTGATTTTCTGGCAGACGTGACTATGTGAGGATGGGTGACTATACAAGTCTTCTAGCCAATTGTCGTTGGTTGCGGTCCTGGAGCTACTGGAGTTTATGATCGACGGAAAGTTTTACTAAGATTTACCTTTGTCAGCCAAGTATGAATAATTCAGTATGGACTAGCAATATTATGATCTAAAGCCATCACAAAGAAACAGCCCTGAACTCCCATAAACAGACACTGCAATTAGGCACTAACCCACCAACTTATGAACCACAAACAGTGACTGACAAGGCGGTTGATGGTCAGAAGTAACTACCCAGTAGCTAATCAACAAGCTCATGGACCATGGTTAGCGCCAAGGAAAACACCAAGATTTCCAGTGCACTTCTATGGAAAAACCAGCTGATCAGAACTGGAAATCTTGGTGGTTTCCTTGGTGCACTGGAAATCTTGGCCAAGAGAAGAAATGGTGCAAGAAAAGATAAATGATTGCACCATTTCTTGGTCATTTCCAGCTGATCATAGAGATTCTTTGGAGTTTGAGACCCGGTTCCTGTCATTTCTAACTGACTCCCCAGGGGCCCGCTTCTGTGCAGCTCCAGCTGGGACGATGCCAAGAAGGTTCAGCAGCCCCGGTTCAGCTTCAGGGATGTGTCATGTGCATCTGCTACCAATGACGTGTCATGATGTGTCATGATGTTTTTTCCACAGAGTGGGTGGCTGCGACTTCTTTTTGGGCATTCAAATGATGGGATGAGCCGCGAATTCTTGGTTAGAGGAGATTTCGGGAGACTTCATGACCATCCCATCACTGAGTCACACTGCTGAAAATACTATTGGTTGGCACCACTCGTGGGTGACTCACAAGGCCCGTTCATTGTCTCTGTTTGGATGTGATCTACCCACTTTTGGAGTTGCTTGCGACTTGGCTGATGCCCTGAATGCTTATAGCATTTGTAAATCCTGTTGCCAAAAGACTGCCAAAAGGACGCTCCAACAATATCCATCAAGAAATCATGGTGAAGCATGACATGGTGAAACATGGTGCGCCAAGATTCTGTGCCTAATGGTGACAGCTGTTGGCCTGCAACAGATGGGATCGGGGAATGAGCGAATTCCCAAAGGGGAAATTCGTAGCAAAATTGCTGGCAACTGCGCACCAATGACCGGGAACCACCGAGAAACCACAAACTTCCCCAGGAACTAACCAGGAACGAGCAGACCCCCAAGGACAAGCATTGTGTAGCACATATGGCACAGGGTCATCATTTGGCGAACTACCGACTTTTTTGTTTCAGAGTGGAAAATTCAAAGTTTCAACATGAACAAGCCCCATGGGATTAGATGTTTGGATTCCCAAGCAGTACCTCAAACCCATCCTGCTCGTGGTGGGACGATGGTTTGCTGAAGCAATCTTCATGCTGAAATCTCCGTTTTAATCATCCATCCAGTCTGTGACTTTTGCCTGGTTTGACACTCATCACAAAGGCGGGAAGAGGCTCAATGCAGATGGAGGCAGGGGGGACCTGACAAGCAAGGCCTTCTTTGTCAGCTGTTCTGCAACTATTCCTATTTTGCCTGCTAGTCTCCTCCATCCAGGTGAGAGAGGTGCTAAAAAAAGGGCGCTCCCGTAGCGAGAGCGTCCTGCGAGTGTCCTACAGCGGATGAAACACCAATCAACACAGCAGCATTTACAACACGCAACTCCTTGGTACGTTGCTTGAGCTTGGTTTGTTTGCAATCGCCGCACCTGTTTGGAAAGCGATAAAGGCTGAAGACTCCCGCTGGTGGACAAAAAGTGGTCGGAACTTGGAATGCCCTTTGAGCGGGTTGCCTATCAAGCCACCTGGCCAGGGATGCAGGCATCAAGATGTCATCAAGTCTAAGCATGAATTTTGGTATCGCCACACTGGGGGGACATGAACCTGCTGTGAATAGAACCTCTAGCTTTGTGATGGAGGGGGAAGGGGTTGAGCCATGGCACCGTATCAAAATAGGGTTTGTTGAAGATGCCTTGCTGGAAGGTTGGTTGATTACCGTGGTAACCAGGATCCAATGTGATCCAACATGATCCAACGCCAGGTTGAACCAAACTTGGATCAACACGGATCATCCCCATCAATGGACCCATCAATCATTCAATGCTGAGCTTCTGGGTGTCCAAGATCTCTTTGAGGTTCCGGGGCTTCCTTCCGCCGTCAGCTGGGAGGTCCGCTCCCCGTTGCTGCGCGGTCCCAAGGTTTCTACCATATCCTCCCTTCAAAATGCGTGTGGATCCGGCAAAACCCAGAGGCCGCTTGGCGATGGGCAACTCCTCTGGTGTTTGAGCCACTGAACCAAGGCTTTTCAGACTCAGGGAAGAATCTTCAAAGTGGCCAAACTCGGAGTCTGCATGGACCAAAATCTGCCGTTGCTCCTGTTGCTATTGAGACTTGCTGCCTTGAAACGCGCGTAAGTTGAGAAATGGATTTCTAAGATCTCAGGGCCTTGGGTCATGGGAGGGCTGTGGATAGCTGACCTAGGGACCTGTCGAGCCGCCACAGAGCTGGCATGCCAGAAAGTAGCCACCCCAGAGATGTTGCTTGCGCGAAGCACAACAGCTGGGGGTTTTCCTGTTGAAAACTGCGTGGGGCTGGAGGGAAACGCAGTGAATACGGCCGTTACTCTTCTTGTTTGGTCCGCACCTATCGCGCATCCGTTCGCGGATTGTTGGCATATTCGGATACTCGTATATTCAACGATTTTTTAAACCTATCACTTGCATAGCAGCCAGTTTAACACATTATTAAGCGTTATTATCAAATCAACTTCAGCATTTGAATCTACCACTTCTATAGCAGTCTTTGCATGTCTTTGCCATTAAGTCTTTCAGCTGCAGTGGCTTGATCCCCACGAGGTCCCCAGGTGCTGCTGGATGGGAAACTACTGGCGCTGCATTTGATCGTGGATGGAAGGGCGCCAGATGGAACAGGACGCCCGCTGGTGTTCTCAGATATCCAGGCACTCGACCTCTACATCCAGCGCTGCAAGTGCCTTGGAGTGAACCCATAGTGAACAGCGGTTCGCTTCACCGCTCGTTGGTGGTAGAAGCCTTCAACTTTCCATGGATCCAGCAAGAAACATCAGTTGCTCAACATGAATATTCTTTATTCATATGAATCTTCCAATGATTTCAGAAATTTGTGCTTCCCATTTGGTTGAAGGTGAATCGGACTTCGATAGATACTAATCAGCTCAACTGCTATGGATGCCGCTGGTTCACCTCCAAAAAATCTCATTGTGAGACCCGCAGCATTCAAAACCAATCGTGCGGCTGGTGATTTTTGGAAAGTTCCTCCCTACTTTGTAAGCATGATCGCCCTCAGCCAACCATCAGTTAACCATCATCGAGTCAACCAGCATTTAATCATCAGTCATTTGACCATCATTTGTATCGCCATTAGTCAACCACAAGCTGTCCAGTTCACCACAGCTTCTCAGCGCTTAACTGTTCAGTGTGGCCACAGCCATCAGATGAGACCCAGTTGACTGGGTGATTTTACCTCTTGCATGGGTGATTCTACCTTGAAGGTCTTGTTTTGCATGCGGAACAGTCAGAATGTACATGAATGCACTGTTGAACACAACTGTTTCAGATTAGCAACTGACTTCCAGCGGGTTTCCGAAGCTAATAGGAACTGCAGAAGATGAAGCATTTTGTTTTGGGTACACCATTTACATCATGTAATTTACGGATCCATTCACCATTTACATCCATTCTTGGATCCATTCTTTACATCCATTCTTGGACAGTCCCCATGTGGGGATGGCAATGACTCAGAACTTGTGCTCTGGCGGTGCACCGCCTTGGAGCTGGACCCCGGTTCACCAGATGTGGATGCACCGTGGCAACGAGGTTAGGGCCATGGCGTCCAGGAACTGCTCAGCGTTTAGCAATTGTGACTTGGCCCGTGCAGGTTGCCGAGTTGGTTGCCAAGTTGGCAGGGCCGAGTTGGTTGTCGAGTTGGTGATTTCAGGTGTTGAAAACAGTCTTAGCTGGAAGAATTTGACGAGTTGATCTCAGAAACATGTTTGCGTAGCTACCAGGTAGTACCTTGCAAGGTGGCCACGGAAGTTTTCAGAAAAGGAAGCCTACCGGGCGAGGTAGGCTGGCTACGATGCGTAGATGACAAAGCGACTGACTGAAAGATGAACAGGAGACTGGAATTGAATATGTTTGGGTTTAGGGTTTAAGCTCTCGTATTGTGCTGCTGGTGATGTTGATTTGGTGTTTGTGCTCCGATCAACTTGCCGTGGTGATTTGGCGCCTTTGCTGATGGTGGCTTTGCTGTTGTGCTGGTGATTTTGTTGTGCTGGTGATGTTTCTACCACAAAGTTTTATGGCGCTGGTCTTCATCATTTGTCCACCTCCTTGGCCTCGTTGTTCAAAAACTTTGACGGCGATGTTATCCGGTCCTATGATTCGCTTCCAGGTTACCAGAGGGTGCGTCCTAGCCGCTAGGCACTGACAAAAGTCCTGAGATTTAGGTTGACCTGTGCAAAATTATTCCAAACATCAGATATGAGTCTGCGCCACATTTGTGTACGTTCTGACCAATATTCCTCTAATGATGTTTGTTTTCTTTACAGTATGAATTTTCGTGTCTGGACTGTAGGTCGTCATACCTTCTATATTTTTGAAACATTTGACACATCTCATTTTTCCCAGAAATTGTTGATGGGAAAATCTATAGGAACGCCCTGTAATTGGTGGCTAAACGAGGGGTTTGCAGCGTAGATTTTCCCATCAACCAACCCAGTGGATTTTTGGGGTTCAAGGTCCGGGGTTCTTCCTGTTTAAAGAATTGGGATCTCTGCAAGTGTCGCTAAGCATCATTGTTAACCACCATCAGGAGGCCAACGGGAAAGCTAGTTTGGACTGTCATTATTGACCATCATTCGACCACAATTACCAATCACAAGGTGGGGCCCAAAAAAAGGGTCCATGGATGTCCATGGGATATGTGGGATTGAGTCTATGAAGGGAAATTGAAAGTCTATATCACAATAGAACCAATATATATATATATATATATATATACGCGCAAAACCCGTGTCTCGCCGTCGCCTGATGGGCAATCGGCTTGGATGTGTGATGTGTTTTTGCATGGCTGGCGCAGTATTTTATAGACTTTCTTGATGTTTTCATCACGGTCACCGCAATTCTAGTGGTGAGTTTTCAATAGGTCATGGTCATTTCCATCAGGTATAGTTCAACAGGTTTCAATAGGCACTTGCCTCCCCAATCGTTTGTGGACTATTCCACTTCTCAACAGTCATGCCTGCGCATGTGTATGTCAGGGTTCAGCGGCGCTGCTTCATCTTTTTTGTCTCAGTGCGTGGAAATCCATTTCAGTTTGCTTTCATCGAAACAATCTCCAGGAGACAATTTTATGTCACCTTTCGAAAGGGCTTCACGGTAAGTTCTCATTGAACTCAGGACTGTTTCAAGTCCTGGCGCTCTATGAGGCGCTCCCGAACCTGATGCTCCGAACGCAGTAAACAACGAACGTTGACACAGGTGCCCACACGCACGCAAACAAACACCGAACGTCATGTCATGAACGTGATGCTCTGAAGGCAGTAAACAACGAACGTTAACACAGTGCCCACACGCACGCGAACAAACACCGAACGTCATGTCATGAACGTGATGCTCTGAAGGCAGTAAACAACGAACGTTAACACAGTGCCCACACGCACGCGAACAAACACCGAACGTCATGTCATGAACGTGATGCTCTGAAGGCAGTAAACAACGAACGTTAACACAGTGCCCACACGCACGCGAACAAACACCGAACGTCATGTCATGAACGTGATGCTCTGAAGGCAGTAAACAACGAACGTTAACACAGTGCCCACACGCACGCGAACAAACACCGAACGTCATGTCATGAACGTGATGCTCCGAACGCAGTAAATAATGAACGTTGACACAGGTGCCCACAGGCACGCGAACAAACACCGAACATCATATCATGAACGTGATGCTCTGAACGCAGTAAACAACGAACGTTGACACAGGTGCCCACACGCACGCAAACAAACACCGAACGTCATGTCATGAACGTGATGCTCTGAAGGCAGTAAACAACGAACGTTAACACAGGTGCCCACACGCACGCAAACAAACACCGAACGTCATGTCATGAACGTGATGCTCCGAAGGCAGTAAACAACGAACGTTAACACAGGTGCCCACACGCACGCAAACAAACACCGAAGGTTGTTAGCGGATGCAAACGAGACACGGCGTGTCGTGACAGAGGAAGAAACACAGAAAAAAGATAACATGTTGGAAACATCACGATCAAACCACCGGGAGAGAATCCAAAAAACTTAAACCAGTCTAACATCAGAAAACCATGCGCATAGTGATGAAATGCTGCGCTTGCCATATGAAAACGACACCGAAAAACTAACCGCTGGAACTGCGGACAAAACGTGCGAAAAAATGCCGAACGTCTACAAAGTGCCACGCCTGCCATACGAAATGCACTTGCGACCGATAAAAAATCACGTATAAAGCGACGGCGAGACATGGGTTTTGCGGGTATATATATATATATATATTTGTATATACATATTGATCTAATGTATGTAAATATATATATAATATATATATATATAATACGTAGCATGATATATGTATATATCATTGCATGATTTACAGTATACATTTCCTTTTTGAGTACTGGCGTAGTCTTCTCATCTTTCGCTGTTGCCTGCCACTCGCGTCACTTACTCTTGCCTGCCACTTGCACCATTCACTCTTGCCTGCCACTTGCGCCATCTATTTGGCATGAAAAATGAGCTTGTATGAACATGCACACATGCTGGATCCTTGTGCCACTTTGCGCCATTCACTCTTGCCTGCTTCTTGCGCCATTTACTATTGCCTGCCACTTGCACCATTCGCTATTGCCTGCCACTCGCGCCACTTACTCTTGCCTGCCACTTGCGCCATTCACTCTTGCCTGCCACTTGCGCCATCTATTTGGCATGAAAATGAGCTTGTATGAACATGCACACATGCTGGATGCTTGCGCCACTTTACGCCATTTACTATTGCCTGCCACTTGCACCATGCGCTATTGCCTACCACTTGCACCATGCGCTATTGCCTGCCACTTGCACCATTCGCTATTGCCTGCCACTTGCGCAATTCGCTATTGCCTGCCACTTGCGCCATCTACTTGGCATGGAAAGCGACTCATATGGCACATGGCAACATTGCGTGTTTCTTGCACCATCTCGTGCCATCTATTGTTGCCGTGTACTTGCGCCATCTACTTGACATGAAAAAGAACTCACATAGTGCACGGCGTGGTGATTTTGCCAGCTCGTGCCATCTACCATGCCTGGTACTTGCGCCATCTATTGTCAAAACTAGTTGTAGTCTATTTTAATAAAGGTGGAGCTCGAGCATTTCCGCGTAGTCCGTGTAACCGGGGCCGTGCCATCTATGTCCGCGCATTTCTCAGCGGAAACACCCGGGCAAAATCCCAGTAGAAACACCCGTAGAATCCCGTAGACTACTTTTGAGTAAGGCGTGCCATCTACTAAAAATCTGATTACGCAGACACACTTGAGCCATCTTTTTTTTTTTCTCGGAGTATGTATAAAATTGTTATGTATATCCATGGGGCTTGGCGAATCACAAACCGCCAGCATCACATCCGAGCTCTTGAAGGCGATCTGAAGGATGAAAGCATCGGCCACCATGGTCGGTGTGTCTCCATGGTCAAACTACGCTGTGGTTCCGCAGGACATGCTGACAGTGAACTGTCACCAAGTCATGGTCCCTCACTTATCATTAACTCAGTAATATCACCATCAGTATCACCAAGTCTGCTTCATTAAGCATCACCAATATGGCAGCGATCCCACGAAGCTGAACCCAAGTTACCCACGGCACTGAGGAGATGACCTCGGCTCCATCTCAGGCGCCATCCTCGTGGCCCAAGCTGTTTGAAGATTTTGGATGGAAAATTTTCGGAGATTCTTACATGACGAAACTTGATGATACCCCCAAACCTTCAAATTTGTGGTTTGATGATGGTTGAGTGCGATGATTCACCAGTGGTGATTTCATAGTGGTTATTCCAGGTGAATTTGGTGGAAAGGGAATCCGTAGCTGTTGTGCTTCCCTGTCAATAGTTCACAACAGGGACCCGACCGTGAAGACAGTGCATCATGTAGAGGGTATAAAAGGGATTGATAGTGGTGAAGAATGATAATACATATTCTATTAACAAATTATTACCATGCTTTATAGTCCTAATGACGCTAACAACTCTTCTAAAATGCTTAATCATAGATGCAGCGATCAGATGGTTCGGACCGATGGCTACTACTCAACAGCAGTACTGGTTCGATTGCAGATATGGGTCATTGCTGGCATTGGCCAGTTTTTGACCTAGGTATCGGGGGCCAAAGATGCGCAGCGAAACTAAAGTGACCAAAGATCAAAGGGAGACGCGAGTGTAAAGAATGATTCACAGCTATGATGGTTCCTTGATGGTCAACTCTACACATATGTCACATACATATGGTGTGACATGGCAGCCTGTACCAACTTGTTGTTGTGAGATTGTCTGTTCAGCTGCCGTTTCAAGTAAGCACTTGTTGCGCCTCTTTGTGTCGCACTGTTGTCCTGAGTGTAGTGATGACCCAAGTGTTCCTTGAGCCAACGCCACATGTTGGAGAGGGAAACTGTACATGATGGTTGGGCTGTGCGTACAAGCGGCTGTGGTGTTGTAGCTGTTGTCACCTCGTTGCTTCTGCGTGAATGCCAGTGATGTGTTGCAGTTGTGGTGCTCTGGCTGTTGTGTCGTAATCGCTGTATCTCTCTCACCATGCTCCTTGCTGACTGGGTGCCGATGTTGCCTTGTAGTTGCTGTGTCTCTTCTGCCGTGGCCGCTGGTTGTTTAACAAATCTTGTGTCGCAAGCTGTTGTGTAGATGTGGTTGGCCCTTTGGGCCTGTTGTTGTTGGCTGGTCACCGGGCTGTGCTGTGAGGCTTTGCTTTGCCAAGCTTTGCCGTTGACAAAGTGGGTTGTGTGGCCTATTGCCTGCGGAGGTGGCTGCTTGCTGTTGTTGGCGCTGTAGGCTGGCTTGTGGCTATATTGTGTTGGTCATCCTCGGTTGTGTCCTTACGGCTGTTGTTTTTTCTTCGCCTTGTTCTGGCTGGAGTGTTGCTACCCCAATGCCTGCTATCAAACCATCCTTGTTGTGGTCCTGTTGGTGCAGTACTTGTGCTGCTTTGTGCTGGCCTGCGTGTCTAATTGTTGCTGCTGTCGTTGGTTTTGTTGCGTTGTTGCTCTTCTGCCGGCATTGTTGCTTGCTGTGGCTGTGGTCTGGCCGATTTACCCTCCGCGGGCAAGAGAGCGCTGCAGACCCAGAGTTGTTGTGTGTTGCTGTGGCACGCTGTGTGCTTCTCGGCTGTCTGTGCTTGCCGTCCATTTCTGTAGCTGATGCTTGCTCCTCTGGTTTCTTCTTGTTGATTGTTGTTGTCTTCTTTTCTTGCTCCTCTGCGTTTGCTCCTCGGCTTGCTCCTTGTCTGTTGTTATGGATGCCTCTGTCGCCTGCCTTGGCGTGTGCTGTCTCCAATTGTGCCTGTGGTTGTCCGTAGCCGTTTGGTGTGTAGTTGAGAGGCCTTCCCGCCTTGTGGCTGTGTGAGTTTGTAGGTGTTGTGCGTCCGTCCTTGTCTTTTGCCGCTGTTGTCCTTCGAAGCTGGTCCTTCACGATCTTTTTGTTGAAGCCTGCCTGTTGCTGTTGTGGCGTGGCGTTGTCCGGTGGTAGTTGCTCTCGCCTGCGTGTGAGTAGTTGCTACTTCTGGGGTTGGGTGTGTCCGCTGTTGTCATTGCCTTTCTGTCTCATCCATGGGCGCTGCTGTCTTGTCCTGGTGTGTTGGCTTTGTGTTGCTGCCATGCCGCGCTGGGGGCGTGTTTGTCCAGACTCTGTGCTCGAGAATGGCTCTTCAAAGTTGTTGGTGCCCAGTGTTGGCTTCCTGTGTCTCCTTGATGGTGTTGCTTCCTCATCTTGGCTGCTCCTCCCCTTGGAGTGGACTCCCTCGTGCGCGTGTTTGTTTGTTTGGCCTCATCTGCTTTCTTGTCCTTCTTGGCCTCGTTGTCTCGTCTGCCGTCTTGTCCTTCCTCTCCTTGTTGTTGGTGTTGCGCTTCTCCACGATATTCCCCACGATCTGTATCTCCAATGGTGCTGTCCTCTCGTCTCTTCAAGTGTGTTGGGGGCTCTTGTGTCGAAGTAGTCCTCTGCGAAGTTGTTGTCAGTGATGTGGTGGTGTTGGCTTCCGCCTGTTGTGTGGCACACTGCTGTGCTTCGAGTGCTGTGGTGTTTGTTTGGGTTCTCCTTCTGCTTGCTCTGTCTTGTTTGGCCTTTGTAGTGGTGCTCTTGCCCTGGTGTGTGTGTGTGTGTGTGCAGTGTTGGCTTGCTGAAGCTCCTTTGCTTCTCGTGCGCGTGGTGGTTGTTCGCGGCTGCTGAGGCTGAGTCTGCTGAAGTCTCCAAGGCTTCTGTCTGTTGTTTGCGGAGTGTTGCTGGAGCTCACCTGGATTGTTGCCAGGATCCTTGCTCCGCTACCATGTGAAATGACAGCCTGTACCAACTTGTTGTTGTGAGATTGTCTGTTCAGCTGCCGTTGCAAGTAAGCACTTGTTGCGCCTCTTTGTGTCGCTGAACGCACTGTTGTCCTGAGTGTAGTGATGACCCAAGTGTTCCTTGAGCCAACGTCACATGTTGGAGAGGGAAACTGTACATGATGCTTAACATATGGTCCCAACCAGCCGACCGACCGACCGGCTGACCCACCCATCATCCAACCGCAAAGCCAAGCGCAGACAACCATAAACACACCAGCGTATACATATATGCGTACGTACATGCAGACATACAGAGATACATACATGCAGACATGCGTGAATGCAAACATACCATGCATTGCAATACAAGTCCAGACCATACCATACCACACCATGCCTTCCAGTGCCCTTCCGTACCGTACCGCACCGTACCGTACCATACCATACCAACCCATGCGTCACGTACATTACAACCGTTACATACTTTACATACATTACATGCACTACGTACACTACATACATTACATACATCACATAATTGACATAAAGTAAATACATGACCTACAGGACATACATAACATACATGACATACATTACCTACATTGCATAGATTAAACACATCGCATACCTTTCAAAAATCACATATCTTACGAACAGTACAGACCTTACATTATTACATACCTTACATACATTACGTACATACATACGTACATACATAACAAACCAAAACATTGCATTAACAGTGCGTTCCAACACATTACATTGCGCCAAATTACATTGCCTTACATATGAAATTACACCACGTTTTATCGCATCACGTTACATTGCGTGACATTACAGTACATTACATTACATTACACCTATTACACCGCATTACATCACGCTTCACTACATTACACAGAATGACATGAAATTTCCTGGCATTGCTGTATTTTACGTTATCTTACATTCCATTCCATTCCATTGCCGTACGTTTCATTCCATTCCATTCCATTTCATTACCTTACGTTGCATTCCAAATCACATCACATCACAGTACGTTGCATTACGTTACATAACATTACATTTCTTTACGTAACATTACATTACATTACATGACATGACGTTACGTTACATTACATTACTTTACATACAAACATGCAAAAGTCTCAACATACATACATACATACCTACCTACATACATGCATACATACAGACATACATACATACCAGAACTCACATACCAGACCACACACGCATACATACACACCATCACACACACATACATGCATACAAGCATACATACATACGAACATACATACATACGCGCATGCGCGCGCACACGCATACATACATACATGCATACATACAAACATGACATACATGACATTGCGTTACAACACATTGCCAACATGACATGCGTACATACATACATACATACATACATACATACATACATACATACAAGCATGACATACATGACATTGTGTTAGAACACATTGCCAACATGACATGCGTACATACATACATACAAACATGACATACATAAAATTGCATTAGCCCAAATTGCGCGCATGACCCGTGTACATAGAAACGTACTTACATGACATACATGACATACGTGACGTTACGTGACCTCACATTGCACGCGTGACATATCTACATACATACCCACGTACATTACATACCTCACATACATACATACATGCGTACATACATACACACACATAAGTATGTACATACAAACATACATACAAACATACATACAGACATACAGACATACAGACATACAGACATACAGGCATACAGACAAACAGACATACAGGCATTCAGACATTCAGACATGCATACACACATACGAGCATACAAGCATGCAAACATACAAACATACAAACATACAAACAAACAAACAAACAAACAAACATACATACATACATACATACATGAATACATACATGCATACATGCATACATGCGTACATGCATACATGCATGCATACATACATACATGCATGTTTGCAAAGATACACACATACACGCTTATCCTTGATGACATACATTACATACATTCCATACATTGCATACATTTCCTTAATTACATTCATAGCATGCATTACAAACATTACATGAAATACGTACATTACATACATGACTCACATTTCATACATTACATACATTACATGCATTACGAATTTTACATCACATTACCCTACATCACATTTCATTGCGTTACATTACATTGACTACGTTACCTCATTTTACATTACATTAAATTGTACTACAATGCATTACACTACATTAACTTACATACATTACATACCTTACTTAGATTACATTCATTTCATACGGTACATGCAGTTCATACATTACATAGCAAAACATAACCTAAAATAACCTTACATGACATTACATGACATTACGTGACATTACATGACATTACATACATTACATCACATTTCGTCACATTACATTACATTGCCTTACATGACATTACATTACATCACATTACACTCATTACATTACATTACCTTACATTACAAAATAATACACTCATTACATGACATTACCTTACATTACAAAATAATACACTCATTACATGACATTACCTTACATTACAAAATAATACACTCATTACATGACATTACCTTACATTACAAAATAATACACTCATTACATGACATTACCTTACATTACATAACAATACATGACATTACATCACATTTCAGTACGTTACATGTTTTTAAAATTGCATTGCGTTACATTACAGTCTTTTTTTACGCGAAATAACACTACATTACATCATGTTACATTACGCTACATTATGTGACCTTACGTTGCATTACATGACATTTCAGCACATGCATTACATACATTGCTTACATTACGTAAATTACGTACATTGCAAACATGACGTACATGACGTACATGACATGCATCGCATACATTACATTGACCACATAAATCACATACATCACATCCATACCATACATGACATACATGACATACATTGAATCCGTTACATCCATGACATGGATCGCGTGCGTCACAAGCATCACATACATCACATACATTACATACATTGCATACATCACATGCATTACATACACCCCAAACATCACATACATTGCATACATTGCGTGCATCACATTCATCACATGCGCCACAGGCATCACATACATTGCGTACATTACATGCATTACATGCGCTGCAAACAGTACATTCACTACATACATCACATACATTACATTCATGACATACATGACATGCACTACATGCATCACATACATTACATTCGTGACATACATGACATACATTACATTCTATACACAAATCAGACATTACGTGCATACATACAAACATGACATACATACATACATACATACGTACATACATACATACAAACATACATACATACATACATACATGCCATGCCATGCGTGACATTCATGACATGCGTGGCATACATGACATACATGATATACGAGACATCGCATTACATGACATTACATTACATCGCATTACATTCCATACAGTGCATGCATTCCATGACGTACAGTACATTACTTCACATTACATGTGTTACATCACGGTCCATACACTGCGTTGCATCACATGACATTACGCCACGTTGCATTACATACACGCATCGCGTGACATTACGTTACATTGCGGTGCATTTTGTTGCATTGCGTCGCAATGCATTGCGTTGCGTTGCATACTTACATACATTCATACATACATACATACATACATACATACATGCAGGCGTACATACATACATACATACATACATACATACTTACAAACATTTCATACATACTTATTTACATACATGCACACGCATACAAACACATACAGACATACATGCTTACATGCTCACATGCTTACATACATCCATGCATGCATGCAAACAGACATACATGCATAAATGCATGATTGCATTGCCTGCGAAGCACAAAAACATGGTCACATACCATACAGAGCATGCAAATCAAATAAATCAGACAACTCATACATACATACATACATACATACATACATACATACATACATACATGCATACATACATACATACATACAGTCATACAGACATAGAGACATACAGACATACAGACATACAGACATACAGACATGCAGACATACAGACATACAGACATACAGACATACAGACATACAGACATACAGACATACAGACATACGGACATACAGACATACAGACAGACATATAGGCATACAGACATACAGACACACAAACATACAGACATACAGACTTACATGCAGATACATGTACAAACATACATACATACATGCCACGCGAAACAAACAAAACATATAGAACATACAACACATATTGAACATACTCGACAGAAAAACCTGCAAGACCTACACAGCACACATAACATGAAGAGCAAACAAAGCATAGAAAGCTTTTAAAAATACAAAACATAAAAAGCATACATGCGTACATACATACATGCATGCATACATACATACAACCATACATTCATACAAACATGACATGCATGACATTGCATTACATCAGGTTGCGCGCATGACCTCTGTACAAACATACATGCAAACATGACATACATGACGTTGCATTACATCACGTTGCGCACATGACCTGTGTACACATACATGCATACATACATACCATAACAAACACATACATACATACATACATACATACATACATACAAACATGGCAAACATGACATTGCGTTAGAAACACATTGCCAACATGACATGCGTACATACATACATACATAGATACATACATACATACATACATACATACATACATACATAACATTGCGTTACATCACATTGCGCGCTTGACCTGTGTACATAGATACATACTTACATGACATACATGACATTACCTTACCTTTCATTGCACGCGTGACATATCTACATACATACCTACACACATTTCAGACCTTACACACATACATACATACATACATACACGAATACATACATACATACATACATACATACATACATACATACATACATACATACATACATACATTCATGCAGACAGACAGACAGACATACTTACGTACGTACCTACGTACATACACGCACACTACATACATACATTCATACATACATACATACATACAGACATACAGACATACAGACATACAGACATACAGACATACAGAAATACAGACATACAGACATACAGACATACATACATGCAGACATATGTACATACATACATACATACATACAGACATACAGACATACATACCCACCTACCTACCTACATACATACATACATACCTACCAAAGCACACGCATACATAAATTCCTGAACACATACATGCATAGATACATACCAAAACAGACACATACATACATACATTCATTCCTCCCTACATACAGACAGACATTCATACACACACTACAAAAATACGCACAAATATGCACCCATAAATGCCACAACAAACACATACATACATACAAACATACATACATACATACATACAGACATACATACATACATACATACATACATACGTACATACATGCATGCATACATACATACAAACATACATACATACATACAAACACACATACATACATACATACATACAGACATACAGACATACATACATACAGACAGACAGACATACATACAGACAGACAGACATACATACAGACAGACAGACATACATACAGACAGACAGACATACATACAGACAGACAGACATACATACAGACAGACAGACATACATACAGACAGACAGACATACATACAGACAGACAGACATACATACAGACAGACAGACATACATACAGACAGACAGACATACATACAGACAGACAGACATACATACAGACAGACAGACATACATACAGACAGACAGACATACATACAGACAGACAGACATACATACAGACATACAGACATACAAACATACATGCATGCATGCATACATACATACATACATACATACATACATACTCACTTACATACATACAAACAAATAATCAAAAATACATACACGCAAGCATACATACAACATTTCATACATACATACATACATACATACAGACATACAGACATACAGACATACAGACATACAGAAATACAAACATACAAACATACAAACATACATGCGCACAAACGCGCATACATACATACATACAGACATACAGACATACAGACATACAGACATACAGACATACAGAAATACAAACATACAAACATACATGCACACAAACATGCATACATACATTCAGACATACAGACATACAGACATACTGACATACAGACATACAGACAAACAGACAGACAGACATACACACATACATGCAGATACATGTACATACATACATACATACATACATACATACAAACATACATACATACAGACAGACAGACAGACAGACAGACAGACAGACATACATACAGACAGACAGACATACATACAGACAGAAAGACATACATACTTCGACGCACATACATACGTACATACATGCATGCATGCATGCATGCATGCGTGCATGCATGCAAAGAAAACACACATCTGTTGTCGATATATACGCCGCGTGCAAAACATACATATCAGCCAAAACATACATAAGATACAAACCGCAAAAAACGAACATGCCATATACACCATACGTGACATGCACGAAATACAGAGCATACATACACATGTAGCACACTTAATTATGTCACATACAAACCATACACAACACGCATATCAACCATACATACATCACACACACACATAAGATGCAGAACATACAGCGCAGGCATAGCATACACAACGCACAAAACATACATACCATGCAGTACCATACATACCATACATACCATACAGCACCATACATGCCATACAGTACCATACCATACCATGCCATACATAATACAGGCATACATAGATACTTACAATCCAAACGGCTGGCCAACAAACCAACCAATGATCCAACAAACCGCCATCGACCCGAACAACCCACCAACAGCACACCAACAGCATACCAAGAACATACCAACAACCCAACAACCCAAGCAACCCGCCCACCCAACCAACCAACCAACCAACCAACCAAACAAACAAACAAACAAACAAACAAACAAACAAGTAAACAAACAAACAAACAACCAATCAAACAAACAATCAAACAAACACACAAACAAACAAACACACAAACAAACAGAAAAAAAACAAACAGAAAAGACGATAGAAGGGTCAACCAACCAACGAAGCAAGCAAACAAACGATACATGAGACAACACATCAAAAACTCACAGGACAGTCCAACCAACCGAAGGAAAAACAACACCTGCAACCAACCATACGAACAAAATCAACCAAACAAGCAAAACAAATGAGTACTGACACATCAGTTGGCCAGGCTGGTCGATGCCGAGCGCTTGCTGCGCTGGAGAAGATGCAATATAAGGCTCGCATAGAATTGCGAAAACTGCAGCGAATCCAGGCGCGGAAAGGAGGGTGCCCCTTAAAACGCAATCCAAGAGGATGAGAGGATGGTGAGAGGATGATGAGAGCATGATGAGAGGATGATGAGGATGATGAAAGGATGGTAAGATGTGACAAGTGTTGAACTCTTGCCACAAGTTGGAGCGGCGGACCCACCAGATCGTTTCCACTGGGGCAAACAGCATCCTGACATCCAAAGTTATTGGATGCGGATTTGGACTGGTTGCTTGAACTGCGGTCATTGGTTGGTGCGGTTCTAAGAGCAAACCATGGAAACCCTGCTTCAAACAGCCCTGGCAGATCCTGTGACTTGTTCTGGTCCCTGCTTGTCTATAGCTGCTTTACTGCAGACAGATTCCAACATGCAAGGCATTTAAAATTTGTAAACAAATTTTGAAACCCTTCATGTTTGTGCGGAACTTTGCCCTTTGTGTGGCGCAGGAAAACCGGCTTTTGCAACTCTCGGATGAAGACAGCGCTCAGCTACCCCAAGCCGATGATGGAAAGACAGAACAAGATATGAGTGCTGCAATGCTTGGAGCTTGCGAAATCGAAAACACGCTTCTTTTTCTTGAAACGATTCGATTGTGAGGAGTCAGAGTTCTCAGAGCCCCCAAATCGTTGAAGTTAAGATCATGATTTCTGTTTGGTCGAGACTTTCTTCCTGACCCACTCGGGGTCCGCTCACAGTTGATATTTCGACATCTCGGCCTGTCGGTCTTGGAAGCTGCTCTGACAATGCTAAGGCCATTTAGTGGCGAGAATTGTTTGAATAAAGAAAAGAGAAATACGTGATGGTTAGGCTACGCATCCACCGCTGGTTGATACTAGTTTTGTGGTGCGATGTTGGAAACTCGTCTTGGGGGATGTGCATTGTCCTAACGAGGAAACCCTCTTGGAATCACTCTTGCGAGATTTTGTGGGGCTTCTCCTTTGGCACTTTTGCAGATCTTCTTTTGGGGACAACTCGCGAGATGCTTTGCTATGGCAATGCACTCCTAGGACACATCTCTCAGAGAATGCTCGTCAAAAACTTGTTTTTGTCAGGTTTTTTGTGGAAGGGACTCTAAGTAGAAATTGTTGCTGCGAAATCGATGCATAACAGAAATGACCTAAGCTTCTCAAAGACTGCAGGTTGTCGTCTGTCAGTTTTGGAGGGGTCGATGTACAGCAGGATACCGACTGAGCAGTGTCCAAACCTTTGATTGCGTTGGGTCGGGGAACAACCGTGACATACCCTGACCATCATGAGGATCAGAATGGTCGATGATATGATTCATTCTGGTCAATATTGATCGGCCGATGGCGGCTGAGTTCACATCATTTTGGACACTGCTTATAGAGGACGAAACTGCTCTCAATAAGAAGGCCAGCCAAGTGTGTTACCACACTATCCGGAGGCCACCGGTTGTAGGTGTCACAAGCAGGTAGAGCGGATAGTCCATAGCTATTGACTATTCATGCTTTTTCATGTTGATTCATTGCTATTGCAGCATTCCATTTGCGCATCGCACTGAAACATACTTTTCCACCCGGATGAAACACACATGCACAATCACACACACACAATGTTAAGAGCAAAGGCGTACCTCGTGTCACCAGAGAGAGGTACGCAGTGGGCTTGGAAGACGTGCTGCCCTCTGTATCCCTCTCTGTCTTCGTTATGCCGATGGTCGGAACTGTCAGAAAGTGTGACGTGGAATATCCTGCAACCGGCTGAAGCCGCCGGAACCCAGATGGGAATTCACAGACACGAGGCGTAAGATTTGTATAGTTGCCACTTTGGTGGCTGCAAAGGGGTGTCTATCAACGGATGAGAAGCCAGGCATTGTGGCGCCGCAAGCAAGTAATTTACACCCCTGTACCCGTTGGTTGGCTGGCTGTTGGTTGGGAGGCCATTCGGAGCCAGGGGGTATCCTTATACCGGCTTCGAATGGGGTAGCGAGGCCAGGAGCTACCAGGAGTGGTGCAACCACATGGCAGTGGTATGTTGTTCTATTTCACAACTGGCCTCAAAGATTCCCCAGGTGCGAGTTGTATCCAGGCACGAATCATTGTGAGCCATCGTCAACCGAACCACCATCAACCTGCCCCTGCGGAACTGCTCGGAACGGTTGGAGAATCTCATCAGACTTCTGGGCCTGCTGTTGTTTCATCCTGGTAGTCATGGCTTCATGCACCAGCTCGGGATCGTAGACCAACTCATGAGGCTCAAGGCACTGTGCTATGGGCGTCACAGGGATCCCCTGGTAGAGAGCCCTGTTGCCATCTTCGCACGCAATTCTCTTGATGTATGGGGTGGGAAATTTGGACACGGGCACCCATCATTAAGTCACGGCAACATGTTCCCAAGATTTACTAAGAAAGATGATTCGCAATCTACTTCACTTCATGGCACCTCAAAAGAAACTACCTGGACTCGGACTCCAAAAAAGCGCTCGCCCAAGGAATCGAAACAGTGATTTTTTTTGGGGCTTAGATTCCCCGAGGTAGCACGGGAGTAGACACGTTGGTGGTTGATTGGTATACCTGGATTGGGTTACCTGGCTTGCTGGGAAGTCCTACTGACGCTGATTGCTTCAACTGCTGGTCCCCACTGAGTTTTGCCAGAGGCACGAAGAAATGCCATGTCGCAGATTGGGGTCCTTCTCAAATAGGTTTGTCATGGTCACGGTGCACAGGTTTGTACCCCAAAATTGGTATTCCTATGAACAATGAATTATTTGTTTGTGCGCACGCTTATGTGAGCGAGCGTGGTGTGTATGTGTGTCACATTTTCCTATTTGCCTTGAAACGCCAAGTTGTTGCTAACCGAGAGGCATGGTTCCAGATGCCTGGCTCCTCATATTTGCTCCGCCATTTTATGTGACCATGGGAGGGGGTGACCCTTCCTTTGGAGTTCCGGTTTCAAGGCACCGTTGAAGTAGATGAGCTAAAGAGAACAAGGTGCATGGATTGCCTTCTGGGGATCGTATGTCGTCACAGAAACTTCAAAATCTTACAGGCCATTTGGACTTGGATTCAACTCGCCTGATCAAACAATGTTATCGTCATGGGTCGAGTACTTCCAGAACCATCGACCCAAACCTACCTGACTCCATTTTGGCCTTAAAGATCTATGTGAACAACGCAGGTGGAACTGCAAAGGATTGCAAAGGTATCTTTAGAAATTGGTCATCCTTCTGCAAAACAATCATAGAGTAGATGGTTTTCCTCCAAATCTGATGGCCCAAATAGATGAGATTGGTTGAGACCCAGCATTGTTCGGTGCTTGACAAGATGGGAATCCGGAACAAAAGAAAGTCTTTGTGCTGTCAAAGCATGTCCGAACAGACACAACACATGCGGGGGCGCGCCTCTGACATTGTGTACTCCACGCGTAAACGTGGTAGCAGCACTCTTGAACCAGCAGTCGGCGTGGCAGGCAGGATTGTCGCAGATTGAAATTCTCAATTAATTTGATTGAATTTCAGTTCATGGTGGCAGATTTATTTCTAGATTTGTTTGGTCTTTGATACACCTTGGGTCATGCCTAGGGTTTCTTTGGCAATCTGCTTCTGCCTCCCACTCAGCTGAAGGGCTTGAAACAGCTTGTACAGCAGTTTTGTGGGTGGGGAGAGGCCTCAGTCTCCAGGTTCCCACTCGTGCCCTGCTTTTACCGCAAGCTTTGGGAAACTGGGACCCTTTCTGAAACATCCTGACCCCAGCTGAGTGTGTGTTGTTCACCACTTAGGCACCACTTAGGTGAGGGTCTCTCGAAAATACACCTGGCAATGGAAAATCAGCATTTTTGAAGAAAAACCCTAGAAAATCATTTGTAAACGATTAGCCATTGGTTCACCAGAAGGTACTTCCAAACTGGAAAAGCATGGCAAAGGCAACCCAAACGTCCCAGCTACATATTGCCTTGAGGATATTATTCGTCGGCGATATGACTGGGACTCGGTTGACGATTGAGGGGTGATGACGCTTTTTCTGCAATCGACCCCCTGATGGTCGTGGTCTCCTGTGGCCACAAGAGGGGAGCCATTTTTGGCGGTCGAGCAAAAGCAATGCATGTCGGGCCGATGTCGGGGTAGTGAAATTCTGGGCTTTACCAAAATAAAGAAGCTCATAAGCCAGGAATTTCTATAAATAGCTAGATAAGGTAGCTCATAAACCATCTAAGATATCTAGGAATGACGGACCTTTTCAGTAGCAGATCTAGCCCTGGCATTGGGAGTATTTGCGTGCCAGGACTGGCACCAAAGTGTGGACACTCTTGAGTTGTTCATGGCAGTCTTGATTCTACTGTCAAATAACTAAAGTGAAAAAACACTTGCAATACATATGCATCCAAATCGGTGCAAAATATGAGAAGCAACCACAACCAAAGTTGCGAAGCCCAGAAGGGCCAACTCCCAAATCATTTGGAACACATGTTTAAAGACCTAGTACAAACTTCGAACAGTAAACAGGTTTTTTAGCAAACGATGGAAGCAAATTGAACCCCAAACCTTCGTCAGTTTCCAACTTTGAATTAACGACAATGAACCATTGAATATATTGAATCAATCACAACATCAAGCAGCACGAAGGACGCTTGTCATCGATGCATCTAATCATTCACCATTCGCATCCATTTGCCATCGCCATGCCATCGCCAGCTCATCGCCAACGGTTGGATCCCATGCTCCAGGCGCGGTTTGAACTCCAGAGGCTGAACGTCAGCGAAGAACTGCAGCAGAAGATCCAGCAGCTTCCAGTGGCCCGACACAAGCCCGTGGTTCGACGTGACGTTGCGATTGGTTAATTGGTTGGTTTGGTTGTCGTTGGTTGTCGTTGAATGTCGTTGAATGTTGTTGAATATTGATGATCATGCATTCTTTTTGATAATCTTTGTTGATTCTTTGCTTGCTGGTGGTTGTTCATCGTCTTTGGTTGTTATTGACTCTTGTTGATCATAGTTGCTGGTGATTCTTTATCAGTACTGGTTGTTCTGAGCTTTTGTTGATGATTGTTGTTGATTGCTGTCAGTTGCTTTGTTTGGTCGTTTTTGATTCCTGTGGATGATTGTTGTTGGTGTTTTTTTTTGGAAGTTTTGGTTGTTGCCACTACATTGCTGTGGGTTCTTCGTCGATGATCGTTGTTGGTGGTAGTTTTTCCGTGGTTGTTGTTGAGTCTTGTCGGTGAGCATTGTTGATTTTGGTTGGCGCTTGTTTGTTACTTTGTGGCGTTATTGATTCTCGTCGGATGTTGTTAAGTATTTCTTGTTGTTGGTTGTCTTGATGTCAACACTATCGTTGTTTGTCGTTGTTGGTAGTTGTCAATTTTTTGGGTTGTCGTTGGTTGTAGTGATGTTGATTGTTGCTGGCTGTGGTTGGTTGTGGTTGCTTGTGTTTGCGCTTGTGGCTGTGGTTTTGGTTGTGCTTGCGTTTGGGTTTGTTGTTGTTGTTGTTGTTGTTGTTGTTGTTGTTGTTGTGGTCGTCGTCGTCGTCGTCGTCGTTGTTTGGGTATTGTTGATTCTTGTCGTTGATGTTGTTGGTTCTTGCTGATTGGTGTTGGTGTCGATTGGTTGATAACCACTGTTGTTGATGTTGTTTGTTGTTGGTCAATATTGACAGTTCTTGATTGCTGTTGGTGTTTGTTGACGTTTGTTCATTGTCGTTGGTTGCTGTCGGACGGTGTTCGTTCTTCTTGATGACTCTTGATTGTTGTTTGTTGTTGGGTGTTGTTGCTTGACGTCATTGGATGTTTATTTTTGTTGACGATTGTTGCTAGTTAATTATTGTTTGATGTTGTCGTTGTTTCTTGTTGGTTGTAGTGCTGGTGACTACGGCTGATTATGGCTGATCATTGCTGATTGTTGCTGTTTTTGATCATCGTGGTTGATTGTTGCTGTTGCTGGTTGTTGCTGGTTGTTATTGGTTTTTGTTGGTTGTATTGAATGTCATTAGTTGTTGTCCTTTTTGGCCGCTGTTATCGTTTTGGTTGTGATTGTGGTTGTTATGGGGAAAATGTTTGCCATTTGCATCCCAGTTTTCCCGTTTTCGATCATCACTGTCCTTACAGATTTGTCGGGTGCAGCTCGTGTGGCAATGGCAATGTTTGAACCCCCAGACAGATCCAAATGTTACCAGCTTTCCAACGACGAAAGTGATTAAATGGTTTTTCCCCACATTTGTACAGGGAAGCGCCATGGGCGGATATAGCCAAATCAAGCTTGGTTGTTAGTTTAGTACTCCAAGATCTTGACAACACGGAGTTGACTCATCAACGCTTGTTAACTCCCAGGTCGTCTTATTTTTGAATGGTTCGGATGAGCTGAAGACTCCGTGGGTTCAAAGGGTTTCACAAGATGGAAGACCCTGACCTGACCTCCCTCTGAACACCTCAAACCGAATTGAAATGCGCAACATTTGTTGTGGTCTGAAAGTGCACATGACTGCCCATCGAGAAACCACACCCAGCTCTTAAGTTTTGCCATGCCACAAATTGCTGGTGGTTCATCATCAAAAAACTTGTACGTACGCAATGCGGGATGGGTATGGGGTGTGTTGGGGTGATGTTGAGGTTCCTCTGAATGGGGCATCGGGTGGGGTGGGAGTGATGTTAAAGTTCATGTGAACCGGGGGTGGGGTGGGGTAGGGTGGTGGTGTTAATATTCGCGTGAACTGGGGATGGGGTGATGCCAATCTTCATGTGAATTTGGAAGCCACGTTATTGCTATATTTCAGGCCCATGGCTTGGGGCATGGGGTTTCGTGCACGGCTATATTTGTTAGCCATCAATAACAATTTCTATCACATTTTATCAGCGTGGCCGTGCCGCACTCTTTTTTTCTAACACCTCTCCCCTTCGCTGTCAAAATTCTTATTCAATCATGCTGAATTTTTCGCGCCCAAATCTAAAGTCAGCAAAACATTGAAAGCCTGACCACTTGAACCCATTCAAACCTGTGCACACGTGCGCATGACGATCCCAATGGAATTATGCATGAACACATTCAAACATAGTGAACATAGACGACCATAGATGATGGCGTGCAATCTCCTGACCAGCAAAACGACGCGGGTTTCGATATGTGTACATCCTAAAATAACGGTGGGTTCATTAACATTTGGATTTGGATCTCCCATGGTTTGGTATTGAGCCATACCTTGTTCTTCCAAGCTTCAAGTCGTTGCGCAAGGTGGTTTCCAATGCTTCCAAGTACAAGGCTGGGCTGATGGGGATCAGTGAGGAGACCACCTTGGCATGTTTCGTAAACCAATTTTGGTAGGCCCACAAGTCGGCACTGGTCCTATTTGTTGCTGTTCATCATGACCAACTGACTGAAGTGGTGTGTTGCCCCACTGCGCCTTTGGGACATCGGCTCACGGCTCGTTACTTGGCAAATCAACCGTGGCTCGTGGCTTCTCAGCGCAGCAGCAAGCATTTTCGATTGACATGGGACCCGCTCATCCTATAATAGCCATCACTAATATGGAACCACCCACCATATTTGTTGATTCAATTTTTGAATCAGCACCTTCGTTGGTTGCGTGGCCCTTGCTTTTGAGTTGCTGATTGCAACTTGCCAGCCTTTGCAGGGACTTCACCTACCGGCACGAGCCAACGTGAGGGTGAATCTAGCTGGCAAGTTGTTGGAATCATTATCATGCACCATGGAGATCCAGATCCACATCCAACGATATCGCGTGTGATCATGGTAAGTTGCCAAATGATCACTGTCATTAATATCATATGACCTTCCAGCCCTGAGGTTGCCCGAAGAAAAACACGCCAGGTGCAACGTCCGCGTTGCTGCTCAAGGTGTTTTTTTCTGTCTCCGGATAGACCTCGTTCTTCGTTTGTCGTTGTCGTTGGCATGGCTGCTAGACGTGCACCTTGGGCGAACTGGCAACCCCGATTTGCTGACCTCAGCATGGTGTTTCATGTGTGTTGTCGTGATGACATGCCCTTGTTGTGTAGGTGATACGTCTTTTGTGCTTGCCTTTCTACGTTTCAGAGAAGTTGTCATCGTATCACGGGGCCACTTGATAACGTTCGTGTTTGCTTCCTTCGGGCTGATGTGCAAATGTTGCTTGCGCGGCTACGTTTCAGAGAAGTTGTCATCCTTTCAGAGAAGTTGTCATCGTATCACAGGGCCACCTAATAACATTTGTCGAATGTATAGGACCCACGAAAGAAAAAAAACTGACTGTCAGCGTCAGAGATGGGCGTGCGCGTGCATCTTGTTCCACAAAGACCATGGTGTTTGAAGTCAAGCTCATTCTGCGTGGGGAACGCAAGGTTTTTGCACATTGCAACAACATGTTTGGAAACCATTGTTTGAAAATCGGCAATCCTTACAAGGTTTTCTGCTCTTCAGCATTCAAAAAGACAGAAAGCAACACAAAAAATGATCTCGTTGAAACGGACTTCAGGCCCATATGTTCGTTTTCAATGATGCCACAATCGAATCGATCATCCATGACTGAAGGCAAAAATGTAATGTAAATACCATAGGAATACACACATCGGTGCCTTGGCTGCATGAACAGATGTCGGGATGCCCGGGGAACCCTAGGGCCGGACCGTCATATGATTGCCGCCTAATTTAAATTGCCAATTGTAGCGGCATGTTTCTCTTGCTATTCCTCTAATTACCACTCTTTACCACTCTGCTGACTGTTGGACGGGATGGCGCCAGTCGTTCACAAGCAGGTGACTGTGCCGAAACCATATCCGGGAGTTCAGTACAGGCTGCGGGACGGAGAAAATGACCTTTGGTGAAATTCACAATTGCTGGCTCAGTGATCACCATGGAAGTTTTCGCTGCTCCAGATTGTGAGATGGTAGACTTGATGATCCCCTGGTGATCTCTTGGAGTCGCTTATTGTGAGAGACCCAAAAAACAACAATTACGACGCCAAAATATCAGTGCTTCATGGATTACCAGTATGAGTCGCCCATTTTGTGGTGAACCACTCGCCCCAGTTGTACAGCATCAGTTTTACAGACCCGAGGCCACCCAAGTTCCTAGTGCTGCCACCCCAATTCAGCAAACAGCAGGCCCTGTGAGCTTCTTAAACTGCCGGTAATTTATCAAATAGATAAATCTATGAATAGATCTATCTCTCTCTATATGCATTTAATTATTCATGATTTACTTGTCTATCTGCTTTTTCGTCCGATTCATAAACAGCTGGTTACCAGCTCAATAGCAGACCCCAAAATGGCAATTTGTGCGCTTGTTGAACTGGTGATGCTTAAAGAAGCGCGGCATTGTCCTGGATTTGCGCAGCTTGGGAGCCTTATCTCCCAGTGGCAGGGATATCCAGCCAATACAGGGCTTGCAAGCATAGGAATGACGGAGCAAGCGAGAATGAATCACTGAAATCGTACTCTCTTGGGTAATCAAATGGTTCCCATGGAAAACAACAGCAGCTCGAATCCCCTGGAATGCTTGGGGTCCCCCCGCGGATCATTGGAGTGGCTAGGTGGTAGATCGGGAGCTGCCAGTAGCGCCCTAGGTAAGCACCTTTGCACCTACTTAGGCAATATTGGAAAACATGTTCCTAGTATCCTTGTCTCGAGCTCCACTTAACTGTTGTGCGAGGGAAATATGGCTGAGCATTGACTGGCTTCCAACATCTTCCAACCACATCTCGATTTATAATTTTGTCTCGGCGTGATCCTTTGGTTTCTTCTCTGGCAGATCACTTACGCGGTTGCGATTCACGATTGTTGATTTGATAGTATCTCACACTCACCTTGCATTTACCTTACCCTCAGTTTTGTGAATACCATCTTAAGTGCTTCTGTTTTTTTCGATTTTGAGGACCTAAAGTAGACCTTTGCCACCTTATATTCACTCTATATTCATCATGCTGGAGGATTGTCCATGGTAGACATTGTCCGACGCGGCTGTGAGGAGATCGAAACACTTGGAGGACCGGAGGGGACAACATTTTATCAGCATGACGATATGGTTGGTTTATTAGTAAAATGGTTGGTAATGGTTGGTTTATTACTAAAAAATGTGGTTTCTCTAATCTTTGGTGGTTTCTTAAAATGGGGGTACCCCAAAGTTACGCTTGGTTTACTACTAAAAATGGTCAAAGCGATGATAACTGGGGAGATCCCCTATGACTTGAGAAAAGTTAGAAACCACCATATTTCCAACCAGCAATAGGGGGAAATCATGGGAAAACGAAGCAGATTGTCGTCCAGGAATGCGCCGCGTGCTAGCTGGGGTTATCGTCGGGAACTCATCAGTCAAAGAGGGGAGTACAAGGTTCGTTTGATCGTGTTGCCACGGTTCATCGCAGGTATCCAGAGTCAGGAAGATTTTTCAACAAATCTGACGGTCATCACGCATCATTTACCATCATTCGCCATTATTAATCATCTTTAAGCATCATGATCCACAGTATTCCATAGTTTTGTTGGTTGGCTATCAACCCCCATACTTGGCCACTATTAAGCGTTACTAGCCTTAAACCATTACTATCCACTATTGTTGGTCATTAAGCAGTAGTTGTGAATGTCTTAATCGTGGAATCATTGAATCCTCACTAGCACTGGCTAAGCACTACAATCAGCATTTCTGTTGCCATTAATCCTGATGATTGAATCCTTATTGATCTTGGCTACATTAAGCATTACTATTAGCAATAATCCTCATGAATCTTCCGATGAGTACCGGACTCGTCTCGGGCACAGGAGAGATATTCGCGCTTCGCGGAGAATGGGGCCATTGTGGCAGGGCAGGCGCCATGTGCCGCGTGAGGTGCCCCATGTCAGTGATGCACGGAATGATAAGGCACGAATGGCTTCTTTGTAACAACCGAATCAACTGACTAATAAAGTCTAGACACCTTTATTGGTTTATTGTTGTGTAATCGGAGAAACGGCGGGAGCAACACCATCATCCCCAAATGGCAACAAGAATCTCTGGGGGTCGAGGATCACTCGTTGCTGTTCGTCTTCTCCGAATCCGGGCCATTAGGCATCATTTGAAACCATCATTCAATTTGCACACCAGTTACCAATTCCGAACCATCATCATTCAATAGCAATTGCACCATCATCAACCCACGAAAACAAACAAAGAAACAACCATCATTTTTCTATTTCTGTTCTCTTTGTATTTTCGCAAACAAAAAGATGGTGACTTTGGGGCCAGGAGCACGTCCCTTTGGCGACCAACAGGTCTCCGAGGTCCATGTGGCACCAAAGTCAACACATCGGTACGGAACAAGGATCCTTAGGATCCTTCGATCCTGTGCAACTCAGTGCAATAATTCGGTGGTTTCTCATCCCCTTACCGGTGCTCAAAATAGGAGTACCCCAAAATCATCCAGTTTATCAACCATTCATAGTAATAAACCAACCATAACTTGGGGGTCCGCCATGTTGAGGAACCGGTCTTCCTCAAAGCTTCGCGCTGCGCGCCAGTTGGAAGCTGATTCTGCGAATGGCCAATGGCTTCGAATCAGCGGCAATATCTTCTTGCCCGTGTGCGTGGGGCAGCCACTCAACTGCCATCAGCTGCCAGTGGGTCATGACCACACAAAAGCTACCCATGTAGATTGTAAATTGTAAGCCTCACGAAGATGAGCTGATGAAAAGCACCGTAGTAGATCGGAGACGGAGACCAACAGCGTATCTTAGTATATCACTAGGAAGTCCAGAAGACTAGCCACTCATAGTTTGAATGTGAAGGCGAGTACCAGCTATTTATGGTAAGACTGGCGGTTGTCCATAGTATCCTGGGGTATCAAATGTCTCGTGAGATTCTCCATCGCTTAGCTTAGCTACATGATTACCCACAGACTTTTTTGGCCAGGGATGGCTATGGGCAATCACAGTTGAATGGGAAACCTGTCATTGGCACCCGTGTGGAATGCATGTGATCAACCTGTAACCATTCCATCAGTTCTCATGACTTGCACTTCCACTTGAAGCAAAGCCAAGTCTGACGTGCACGAAGATGGTCCGTCATCATAACAATGATCTGTTTGCGACAAACACTTCGTACGAACATGTCACACTCTCTAGGGCAAATGATCGTGATGGTATGAGATGGTGAGAATGTGCCAATGTGGCACTATGATCTGTTTGCTGTGTGCGGAGGTATGTTCGTTCGACTGAAATGGTCCACTGTTTGCGCTTCCCTTGTGTCTGCATAGAACCACCGAGTCGGCGATGTTGGAAACCATGAGTTTTCTGGAACAAAATATGAACAAATTAGATATGTGTCGCCCGCACACTATTTCTGGACACACCCTGATGAGTTTTTTGGGTATCCCAGCACGCCTGGCTGTTCACCAGATGACTTAGCTAGGGGGTGTTCACCTACCCGGACCGACCCTTTATTGGTTGGTTCGTATTGACCAATAGCCTAAATCGACCATCATATGAGCCCTTTATCGCCACCAAGTTGGATCGACGCCCCAGGATCCACATCTTGGATGAAGTGCTCGAAACAACTGAGCCACGTGGTGACACAAAGGTTCGCTGGTCAGCGCATGTCAGCGCTGGTGAGTTTGGGATGCCACGTTCAACTGCATCCAACGACGAAACTTCGGCTCGAACCCAGAGTTGTCGCGCCATGGGTTTCTTCGCCAGAGATTTGTCAAAGAGTTTGAAGTGTAAAGATTTGTGAGCATGGTGACGGAGAATTTGCTTGGAGGAATAATTAGTGATATAATGACTATGAATGACTAATAGTCAAAAGTAGTATCAATGTACTGTATTCATAATTGTTTTCATATGTTTTGATAATTGTGAATCAGCAATTGTTCCTTCGCAATTACGGATGACGATAAGATCATTGATGACGGCATGCCGCAGGAGGGGTCAGCGTCCCAAGCTGAAGCTGAAGCATGGTGGGTGTGCTGCCCATCAAACGCAGCCCAACAGGCGGATCTTGGACAGAGAAAGTGTCCCTGATTATTCATCGAGATCTCATGGTATCAGTTGCTACTTTCTTAACGTTCTTGACTTTCTTGTTGGTTCTTACTACTGCTACTATCACTACCACTACCACCACCATTACCACTACTACCAGTACTACCAGTACTACCAGTACTACCACTACTACCACTACTACCACTACTACCACTACTACCACTACTCCTACCACTACTCCTACTGCTACTGCTACTGCTACTGCTACTGCTACTGCTACTAATACAGTCTTACAAGTATGTAAGTGGTATAAATACGTCAGGAAGTAAGGAAGTAAGGAAGTGAGGAAATGAGCAAGCAAGCAAGTAAGCAGGTAAGCAAGTAAGTAGATTTTATTGCTGTTGCTCTTGTTGCTGTTGCTGTTGCTGTTGCGCAGTTGCTGTTGCGCAACTGCTGTTTCGCTGTTGCGCCAGTGCGCCAGTGCGCCGGTTGTTGTTGTTGTTGTTGTTGTTGTTGTTGTTGTTGTTGTTGTTGTTTTTTTGTTGTGGTTCGGATTTGTCGTTGTCGTGGTTGCGCTTTTGAAATTCTTCGTTGTTGCCGTTGTCATGGATGTTGTCTTCCTCCTTGTCCTGTTTCTTCTTCCTGCTTGCTACAGCAATTAGTTGCCAAAGGGGTTGGTGCTAAGGCTGTTGCAGTTGCTGATGCTACTGATAGTTTTGCGCCGTTGCTGTTTCTGGTGCATTTGGGGTGTTGGTTTTGTCGAAGTAGCAAGGAGCATTTGTTTGTTCATGCTGTTTAGTGATGATGGTTGGTCAACCGTTTGTCAATGGCCTCGGCTAATCATTCTAAATTGATAATCTTGCATCATTATTAAGCACTATAGATCGGCTTGTGATAATGGCTTTAGCTTTTAGCAGTTGTTTATATTGATTATCATTGAATATTGTTTAAAACAATCTCAATAGCCATTATCAATCAATTTGTTCATCATTAACTTGATAACCATGAAAATAGCCAATGATGATTATGTACTAAATGATCATTAACAATCAATTTGTTCAACTATGAAAGTATCACTAATCATAAATTCTATGACTATAACCAATCAATACTTGTTTAACAATGACTAACACCAATTCTATAACTATAACCAATTCTATAACCAATTCCACAACCAATTCTATAACCAATTCTAAAACCCATTCCACAACCCATTCTATAACCAATTCTGAAACCAATTCTATAACCAATTCTAAAACCAATTCTAAAAACAATTCCACAACCAATTCTAAAACCAATTCTAAAACCAATTCTATAACCAATTCTATCACCAATTCTATAACCAAGTCTCTAACCAATTTTAAAACCAGTTCCACAACCAATTCTATAACCAATTCTAAAACCTAATCTCGAACCAATTCTATAACCAATTCTAAAACCAATTCTCGAACCAATTCTATAACAAATTCCACAACCAATTCTATAACCAATTCTAAAACCAATCCCACAACCAGTTCTATAACCAATTCTATAACCAATTCTAAAACCAATTCCAAAACCAATTCTGTAACCAATTCTAAAACCAATTCCACAACCAATTCTAAAACCAATTCTAAAACCAATTCCACAACCCATTCTAAAACCAATTCTATAAGCAATTTTAAAACTAATTCCACAACCAATTCTAAAACCAATTCTGCAACCAATTCTATAACCAATTCCAAAACCAATTCCACAACCAATTCTACAACCAATTCTAAAACCAATTCTACAACCGATTCCACAACCAATTCTATAACCAATTCCACAACCAATTCTAAAACCAATTCAAAAACCAATTCCACAACCAATTCTACAACCAATTCCACAACCAATTCCACAACCAATTCTATAACCAATTCTGAAACCAATTCTATAACCAATTCTAAAACCAATTCTAAAACCAATTCTAAAACCAATTCCACAACCAATTCTATAACCAATTCTAAAACCAATTTCACAACCAATTCTATAACCAATTTTAAAACCAATTCCACAACCGATTCTAAAACCAATTCCACAACCAATTCTATAACCAATTCTATAACCAATTCCACAACTAATTCTATAACCAAGTCTAAAACCAATTCCACAAACAATGCTAAAACCAAGTCTAAAACCAATTCCACAACCCATTCTATAACCAATTCTAAAACCAATTCTACAACCCATTCCACAACCAATTCTAAACCCAATTCCACAACCAATTCTGTAACCAATTCTATAAAGAATTTCACAACCAATTCTAAAACCAATTCCAAAACCAATTCCACAACCAATTCTAAAACCTATACCACAACCAATTCTGTAACCAATTCTATACCCAATTCCAAAACCAATTCCACAACCAATTCTACAACCAATTCTAAAACCAATTCCACAACCAATTCCACAACCAATTCTAAAACCTATACCACAACCAATTCTGTAACCAATTCTAAAACCAATTCCACAACCAATTCCACAACCAATTCCACAACCAATTCTATAACCAATTCTAAAACCAATTCTCTAACCAATTCTATAACCAATTCCACAACCAATTCTAAAACCAATCCCACAACCAATCCCACAACCAGTTCTATAACCAATTCTATGACCAATTCTAAAACCAATTCTACAACCAATCCTATAACCAATTCTAAAACCAATCCCACAACCAGTTCTATAACCAATTTTGAAACTAATTCCACAACCAATTCTAAAACCAATTCTAAAACCAATTCTATAACCAATTCCACAACCCATTCCAAAACCAATTCTAAAACCAATTCTAAAACCAATTCCACAACCGATTCTAAAACCAATTCTATAACCAATTTTAAAACTAATTCCACAACCAATTCTAAAGCCAATTCCACAACCACTTCCACAACCAATTCTACAACCAATTCCAAAACCAATTCCACAACCAATTCTACAACCAATTCTAAAACCAATTCCACAACCAATTCTATAACAAATTCTAAAACCAATTCCACAACCAATTCTATAACCAATTCTGAAACCAATTCTATAACCAATTCTAAAACCAATTCTAAAACCAATTCCACAACCAATTCTAAAACCAATTCTAAAACCAATTCTAAAACCAATTCCACAACCCATTCCAAAACCAATTCTATAACCAATTCCAAAACTAATTCCACAACCAATTCTAAAACCAATTCCAAAACCAATTCTGTAACCAATTCTATAACGAATTTCACAACCAATTCTAAAACCAATTCAAAAACCAATTCCACAACCAAGTCTATAACCAATTCTAAAACCCATTTCAAAACCAATTCTAAAACCAATTCTAAAACCAATTCCACAACCCATTCTAAAACCAATTCTATAACCAATTTTAAAACTAATTCCACAACCAATTCTAAAACCAATTCCACAACCACTTCCACAACCAATTCTACAACCAATTCCAAAACCAATTCCACAACCAATTCTATAACCAATTCTATAACCAAGTCTAAAACCAATTCCAAAACCAATTCTAAAACCAATTCCACAACCAATTCTATAACCAATTCTAAAACCCATTCCACAACCCATTCTATAACCAATTCAAAAACCAGTTCCACGACAAATTCTATACCACAATCAATTCTGTAACCAATTCTATAACGAATTTCACAACCAATTCTATAAGCAATTCTAAAACCAATTCCACAACCAATTCTAGAACTCATTCCACAACCCATTTTATAACCGATTCTATAACCAATTCTAAAACCAGTTCCACGACAAATTCTACACCACAACCAATTCTATAACCAATTCCACAACCAATTCTGAAACCAATTCCACAACCAATTCCACAACCAATTCCACAACCAATTCTATAACCAATTCTAAAAACAATTCCAAAACCAATTCTAAAACCAATTCCACAACCAATTCTCTTACCAATTCCGCAACCAATTCCACAACCAATTCCACAACCAATTCTAAAACCAATTCTAGAACCAATTCCACAACCCATTCTAAAACCAATTCTAAAACCAGTTCCACAACCAATTCTTTACAATTCCACAACCACTTCCACAACCAATTCTAAAACCCATTCCACAACCAATTCCACAACCATTTCTAAAACCAATTCCACAACCAATTCCACAACCAATTCTAAAACCAATTCCACAACCAATTCCACAACCATTTCTAAAACCAATTCCACAACCAATTCCACAACCAATTCTAAAACCAATTCCACAACCAATTCTAAAACCAATTCTAGAACCAATTCCACAACCCATTCTAAAACCAATTCTATAACCAGTTCCACAACCAATTCTCTACAATTCCACAACCACTTCCACAACCAATTCTAAAACCCATTCCACAACCAATTCCGCAACCATTTCTAAAACCAATTCCACAACCAATTCCACAACCAATTCTAAAACCAATTCCACAACCAATTCTAAAACCAATTCTAAAACCAATTCCACAACCAATTCCACAACCAATGCTATAACTATAACCAAATATAACCATTCTATAACAACTATAGCCACCGCCATCAATTGATTGGTTCATCAACGCTAGGCCGCAGAAGCTGCTGCCTCGGGGAAAGCCGCTATGGAGCATCTGGCGCAACCCATGCGGCCCGGGGGCTCCAAGGGAGGGCAAGACTTGCAGGGAACTCAACCAGTTTCCGCAAGCTTTGGAAACGATCATTGTAGATGGTTGCCGGGGATCAAGGATTGTGATCATTGTCTAACCAGCAATCTAGAATAACTTTGGCTGACCTAGCAGCAATTAAAGCTCGTTAAATCTAAGGGATAAGCTTCAATTGCCGACCCGAAACCTTGCTTTGAAGAGCTTCTCCATTGCAGCTTATCCGCGAAGATTTGAGACACAACAGCTGCAGCTTGTAGTCATTCCATAGAAGAGAGAGCCAGCCAATTGACCCTGAACAGGAATCTTGCAGAGTATATCATGACATTTTCATCAACATATATTCAGTGGATACATTGAACGTATTGTATGTAGACACGCAATAATGAAGCTCGATGCTTTTGGAAGGTGACCTACGTGTCTTTGACGAATTCAGTCTACATGCTGCAGGGGGATGGTATGGCTGCTCCACTGATTCAAAGGCCTGGACCAGCTCCTCAATAAGTTGATTGAATAAATAAAATGATGGACTTATAGAATATATGTATATATATATATATCTATCTAAATCTAAATGGCATCCGTTCAAAAATGCTTGATAGGTTTTTAGTTTCCGATGACCATATTAGAACTGTTGATGTTGTTTTGTCAAATTCTTTAGAAGGCGGAGTTATTTATATATGCAGTAATTTTGCTTTCCCCCATGGTAGCGCTAGTGTCGCGCTTGCTTGGCGCTAGTTTTTTTGAATCATGTATTTGTTTGCATTCTTTTCAATTGCGATTCTTCTCCGTAGCCTTTTTCCTTCTTAGTCTAAAGCTCATTGGTAAAGACAAGATGTCTATACCAGATACTTGTCGTTCACCTCGATGCATTGGGCGACTTTCACAATCCATAATCTCCATAATTTCCCTAAAGTTGGAGACCAGTAAAAACGTTCCGCTGGCGCTAGATCCGCACTAGATCCGCGCTAGATCCGCGCTAGAAAAACCCCACAAACTAACACCCTACCTCACCAAACCTTTATTTTCTTTTTCTACTACAACAGACAAATATTAGCTTTACCAGCTCCGAATAAAACAGGGCCATACTAAGTATAATTATCGAAATTTTTAAAAAAATATAAATTACTATTATTATTTTAAATATGGTATACCGATAATTATGCTAAAAAATAAAATTTTATATAATAATATTAAATTTATTTTAAAAAATAAATATTTTAATTAAAATTTAAATATTATATATATAATAAATTTAATATAATATATTTAATTTTATTTAATTTTTTATATTTATTTAAATAATTATATTTAATTTTAAATTATTATTTTATTTTTTTAATTTTATAAAATTAATTTTTAAATAAAATTATATTTATATTTAATTAAATTTATATATTTTTTTTAAAATTTTTAAAATTAAAATTATATATTAATTTAAATTTTAAAAT
>VSDK01012473.1:5618-18303 GCA_009767595.1 Symbiodinium kawagutii
GCTGGCGACGATATGGAATGCTGCAGTCCTGAGAGATGGGTGCAGCGGTCTCACCAAGGTACACAAGCTAGCAACTCGAGATAAGCTTTATGTGCCAGGGTGGCGGTAGTTGACACAAGTAGGGGGCTCAATCCCACAAGTATCAGAGGATATGGATGAGGCTGTTAACCAGTTGAACCACCTTACCACAGCCACGCCAGTAAGGGGTCAATAAATGACATGCACAAGGTGCAGCAGCAAGCGCAGCCTATTTTCTCAGTGCGCTTGAGCCAAATGTAAAGGCGTCATGTAGACAAAATGAGTGGACATGTCCCGGGGTGGAATGTATGTGATTCAACAACTGTAATGTTAGATCCATATAGGTCTATTAGTACTATCAACCCTCAATTTTTATTATTGATAGGTTGTCAAACCTATTAAACTAATGGTGGCTAGTTGATGCGTATTCTGCCACGAATCAACCATTGTTCATTGAGATAAATCTCTACTTGACCAGCGATGTTCATCAAAGATAACCTACCACCATGAAATAATCACACAACGAAAGCCAAAAACCGAGCGGTAAGTTTGTTCAACTAGTTCACGCACCCAAGCAGTTCAACCGAATCATGGGATTGCACTAGCCAAGAACACCCAGCCATTCTGCCGACAGCATGATGGGCTCGGAATTCCAGAAGCCCATCTCTTAACCACATCGCTACCCGCAACATGAAAACGTGCGAAGGACAGTTGCACACCAAAAGCTGTCAAGGCTAAGCTTGGCGCGCAAAATGGAGCCAACTTGATTGGATTCGATGTATTTTCATTTTTTTTTCAAAAAATGAAGTCTGTTGTCACATTTATTACTAACATCTATGATCCATACTGGTTTGTGGTTTCAACCCCGATGGAACATCTTAGTCAACCAAGCGACCATAAGTGGTCCCCTGCACTTCACCATGGTCATCCAAAAAGCATAGATCCCCGACAAATGGTGGTGATTTCTTGGGCAATCAAATGGTTGATATGTTTGAACTAGCTGGTGATTCACAAATGAGCAATATTACAAGGGAATAACATTGTTGATAATTAATTATATTAGGGCAACCAACCCCCAATATTGCCCTCAATAGCTTGTGATTCACCGTCAAATATTGGGGCAAACATGTGGATCCTGTTGACGTACTCCTTGGCATTGATTGCTTCCTCAACAACAAAACCAAAGCATGGATTAACTGCTACTGCTGTTTTGTGATACTATAAATGGTTGGTACCACCCCAGGGTCCACAGGCACTACATGGCTGAAACACCGTTGATGGATTGTTTAAATCCACCATTTATAGCGGATGTTCCTATTAAAACTGTTTATTTTCAGCGCAATCAGCTGAGTTTCCCAGACTGAGAACTTTGTTTGGATGAGAATTGATGAAAGCCAAGTGGGTATGTGCCAAAATAATGGTGCCCCCAATGGTTTCCAGGAAAACGATCATTTTTTGGTGGGTTGTAACTTATACAATGGTAACCCTATGGCTTGGCACCAAGTATTCATTCATCATGCTGCTGGCTATCCCAGCCCAAGTGCTGGATGGTAAGCTGGGGGGTAAACCTGGAGTGCAGTGAGTGACGCTATGACATCATCACCACCATCAGGTCTAGAGCCAGCAACACTATCAAGCCTTATCAAGCCTTATCAAGCTGGAAGTGATTCAATGTCTCCTCCTGCTCTCATGACATCTCATGACCCTTTTGCCTTACGACGCTTTACTTTGACTGCTTCCTACACTTATACCTCAGAATTGACTTTGACTCATCTGTGGCTGCAAACTGTGAAACTTTTGACTCACAGTAGCCAATTACATTCCCAACCCCCTGCAGCAAACTTATAACTACTCTGGCTGCACCTCCAAGCTGTGTGGTAGACATGGAAAGCCTGTGAGCGTGGTGACTCACCAAGGTTAAATATCTAAACATGGTGATATTGATGAGATGGCCAATAATGAAGGTTCACCATGATGGTTTATAATGGTGAATGATGGTGAATAATGATGGCACAATGACCGTCAGCAATGACCCTTAGTGGTGGTTGACGATAGTTCACATTCAACTGAGGGCGATCAATAGTGGCGATGAGGCTACATCCAGCTGTTAATGAAGCAGCCCCAATGGCTTATCGAAACCACTGCTGCTAGACATCCAATATCGGAGGAAGTGTTTGAAAGCTGGATCCGGCATTAGACTCAACTGGGTACACTCTGTGCAATGTTAGTGGTTTCAACCCCTATGAAAAATATTCGCCAACCTAGGCAAAATAAACAACTTAAAACCACCAACCAGTTTGGTTTGTATCCTTGGCAACAGCTTTCCCCACTGGTCATTGGCAACAATGAAGTTCGTGACTGATCACCTGTGAAGCAAGCAATGATGAAGTGTAAGCAATGAGTAGCCAACGAACATGTCAAACTGGTGACCTTTTTTTGGTGGATAGTTATTCAATTTTGTAAGCAATTCGGACCTTTTCAAGTCTTTTCAGCTGACAGTGATCCTAATGCAAAGAAAAACACGTGTGAATTGTATCTTTGGGGACATCAACTTTAGCACTTTGAGAATGCCTTTTTGGTGGAATGCATTCAGGTAAGCGTTACAATGCCATCTACCAGGTAGACCAGCTGTTTGCAACCCCAAGCACCTAACTCGTCACCTCTTCTAAGCATTTTCGCGGTCATGGTATGGTCATAGTCCACCCTTCTGAATCTGCCGTTCCAGATCTGTCGGTGAATCCTTGCTGCTTGTGGGTCGGCCGCGCCACGAGGTGATACCCCGGAGCGCCAACTCGGCTCTGCTTTTTCGACCACGCGCCGTACGAAGTCGTCGATCAATGGCAACAACTCTCCTCGGTTCCCAGGATGTCAAAACGGCTAAGTAGGTTTAACCTCTATGGGTCAATATTAACTAACCAATAATGGGGGATAATGACCAACCAATAATAAGGAAAATAATGGCTAATAGTAGGGGAACCAGGGGTACAGGGTTTTGACTCACAGCCAACTACCAATAAGTGATGAGTGGGTTTACACCCCACACTCAAATGCTTTAGCTTGCATCTGACAACTGCCTGGATAGCCGCTACTCCTGGGTGTGTCCAAGCAATGAAATGTCTGGATATAACATGCCTTGTCACCATCAAATAGTGATATGGAAGCTGCCAGCTGTACCATCGCCCTCGGAACCGTTGCAATGGCAGGGCATCCTCTTCAAACCAAGTGGTAGAGCCATCCCCTGCTACGTAGAGATATCAAGGTTTGTCAAAAAGTGCCATTTATACTACTAAAACCATTTGGCTGGTCAAGAGCAAGCTTTAAAATGCTTTAAGTAGAGAACTGTTCAAGCTGCAACCAAGCACTAGCTGCAACCAAGCACTAGCTGCTAGCCCTCTGAGGCCGCGGTCCTACCTCAGTGGTACGAATCGATCCAGTTCACTACTATCGGCTGGTAGAGTCTACTTTGAGGGAGCCACGATGGCTGGTTTAAAAAAACAATGATCAGTAAACTCACAACTTGGTTTGTCAATCAATGGTGGTAGCATGTGGTAGCTACTGACCATCCAAGTTCATAAGCATTCATATGGAAACCACCGGTTTTAGACCTAGATCATTTTTTGACAAGCCCAAATCAACCCTGACAGTGGAGACAGAGAGCAATTTCTTTGATCAGTGTACCCACCTTCACAAACCATCACAAATCATCATTAGGCATCACCAACCATCAAAAGCAACGCTTAGCCATCACTAACCACCAGTCTCTTGGAATGACAATTGCAACACCGAGCATAAGGTAGGGAACACATTTATGACCCGGTATCGAGTTGTTTTTTTCGCTCTTGGGTTAATTGATCCTTGATCACCAACCAAGCATGGCTAGTTGTGGCTAACAACCAAACATGTGTATTGGATTTGTTGCAACTAGACACATTCAAATTATGATGTTGATGGTCATGATGATAATGACGACTAGCTCCGCGTCGTCAAAACAATAGTAATGAAAATACCAATCGCAATCATCACATTCATCGTATCCACATGGTTGCCGCCTTCCATCATCAATGGTTGCTATATGTTGCTGATGTTGCTGTTGAACATCATGAAGCCAAACATCCATTGGCTCATGGTGGTTAATAACCAACCAAGATGAACCATCATGAACCAAACATCAAGCAACCAACCATCGCATCAACCCCTTAAACCATTGATCTCCAACCATCCACGCCCAGCAGAAGCTTCCCCCAGGAGTCCCAACGCTACCAAGCTGCGATCCTCGCGACTGGCTGTGCCGTGGCGGTGCATGGATCCCAGCATGGGCAGCATGCGAAAGTGGTCCGTGCCAGGAAGGACCACGGGGCCTTCCACCTGAGTTGCGACGCTGCGCTAAGCCCAAGCGGTTCCCCCATCAAAACGTCAAATCCCTATGGTTAGTCGTAAATCATAGGAGATATGTATCCAACGATCAGGGAGTTTATATCTAATTAGTTTAAGTTTAGAGGTTTATAATATGTATCAATGGTTGCTATTGATATATAGATTTATTAATATAATGTTTATTGTCCTATAGTATATCAATGATACGGGTGTAGGTGTCTTAGTTCAATTAATAGATCGCGTAGAAATCCAGAGCGCCCAGAAATCATCTAGTGGACGCAAACTCTAGGCATATAATGTCTGCTCTTGGATTATTAAATGATTGGTTTATGCTGAACACTGTCTAATCAAAGGGTACAAATCCAGGTGTTCAAATTCTTCAGTCACCAGGAGGCTTTTGTTTACGATGTCATCAGTGGCTCCAAATCGTTTATCCCAGGCTCTCTTGAAGAGGAGCACCGTTTCCCAAGGAAACAATTGGTAGGAATATGGATAAGGCCGCTATCTCTCAATATTGGTCTATCCCCTTCAGACACCCCTGAGCTGCCCCCAAACATTTGGAAACTGGTAGGTGATGCCGATCCCACTTGACTAAACCCAACCAATTGCATGCTGTCGCGGTGCTCCTTTTGATCCGAAGCGCCTGTTTCACGCAACGAATGCGCCTGTTATGGAGCCACAACTATTTGATACTTGGCGGCTTGGGACCAAAAGATGACTCGCTCCCAGACTGGACTGATCCCCTTTCCGCTCGTTAATTTGATTTGCAAAGTTGAGCCCAACACCAAAAAGACTCAGACTCATACATACAATTTATACCTGCGGATATCATAGTCATGTAATCTTAAAAAGAAATATCAGCAGTTGCTCTAGATTTTGGTCAAGATTGATAATGCAAGAATTTGGCCTTCAGATATTGGGCGAGCAGCTGCATCACCAAATATCAACAATTTCTCAATCACTGAGATGGTTCTCACAGTGTCTTTTTGGGGGTGACCCGAGGTCACGCGAAGTTGAGCATTCATAAACACAGGATACAGTGGCTGTCAAATGAGGTATGATTGAGATGGTCTTGTTGAGCTGGCGATTTGGACATACTCCCATATACTCCCCGCATACTCGCGCCAACCGTTGAGACTGGCAATTCAGCCACATCAGGATTCGGGCGACCTGCAAAATTCCATTAAATGTTTCCAGGGAAGCTTATATTATACCTCTATGATGGTCCAGGGAGGTAAAAACAAAGTCTTGCCGACACCGCCATGATGGTCCAGGACCCAAAATAACTACCATGAACATTCATCCTGGTAACTTCTTGGGTCCCCCTTTCAAAGGCCCTTTGAAGGGCCATAAGGTACCCCTGGTTCCAAATCGCTCCCTCCCAACCAACAGCCAGCTGACTCATATGGTCTCAGGTCTCAGGATGGTAAGGTGTTCATTGGAGACTTCTCTCAGCATCTGCCACCTTTTGGGCCCCACCAGCACCGTGGGAACTCGCCAATCTCTCTGGTGAGTCTTTTCTGCTGAGCCAAATAAAGCCACCAAATCACCAAGCTGCGTTGATTTTCCGGTTGGTTGCAACACATCTGAAGAATGTGACTTAATCAAACAACCACGCCAAATACTAGAGAAAATAAACACATGTTCATAACCAGGTAACCAACCACCAACGACTTTCGTGTTCAATGAACACCACCCTCTGCGAATGCATTCAAAGAAGCCTCTCAAATTCGGTCGACTTTTGCTGTAGTTAAGGAGATATATTCACAAAATCTCAGAATAGTGCATTCTCATCCATACTACTGTCAAGTACTCTACTCACGTCCAAAAAGTTGGATTTCCCAATTTTCCAGATGTCCAATCTGATTAATCAATTTTGGCGTGGGGGAGGTTGAAAATGATGTATGCCATAATTACGAAGTGACTGCCTTCGGCCTGATAAATGAGGAAGTGTTTGATGTTGTTGGTTGGCTCTATCTTAGTCACAGGCTTGTACATAATAAACAATCAGCATTTGCAATCACAATTTGCGTTCGTTTCTATAATACCGAATGCGCAAAGAATTTGTTACAATGTCTATTCGATTTCCAAATAATTGTAACGTGTTTGCCGGAACCAAATTCGATTGAGGAGCATGTCTTTTGGGAAAAGCGATCACAATGTTTGCTTTGCATCTTGCTAAAAAGTGCACGTGATTAAGGATTGTGTAAGCACAAAATGAATAATTAATAGCAATACTGTCACATCTCCTCAAAATTCTTTGTATGTGGACAAATGCGCACGTATATGCAGGCAGTTATGGATACACATCTATATGTAGGTGAATGGTATTAAATGTGTATATGTGCATGAAATGCATTTATCTATGTCTATGTCGCACTTGTGTCAACAGGCGATCGCATGGGATAAAATAGGTTGGGATGGGATGTGACGTGATGGATGTCGGCGTGTCTCCACACTCCCAAATACCAAATTCGTTCAGAAATACCCCCATTCCGGCCCCTGCTGTGTATTCAACGCGACCTGGCTTCGGCAAGCTTCGCTTCCACCCAAGCAGTTGCACAAATTTGACCACCCCTCGCACCGGATGTTGACGGTCACAGTGGTTCCAGCACTTGTGGCAGGCTGCTTCACACATTGGTTTTGATTGAATTAAGCTCTCCAAACAATTCACCTACAAAAAAAACTCAACAGAATCAAATAAAAACATCTGATCTAAACTCTAGTGAACGTCAAACAACCAGGGAAACATCTTGATCAAAGTATTGCAGGAGGTTAGTCAATATAAGTTTCATGTTTCCCTGCAATTGTTCTGGTCATAAATATTATAACATAGTGCTCCATCACTATCAGTTATGTAATTGTTGATGATATAGAATATAGTATACAATAGTAATAGGACTAAAATCAAATATCATATGTCGTATCCTAGCTATTATATAAAAATATAAAATATATATGTGTAATTAATCATGATTGATAGTACCATTTCTATGATTTATCAACCATTTTGAAGCATTACTGACCTCATCTCAGCCAATGCCGAAGCACATCGGCGGCGTACGCCGCCGTTACCCAGCTCCTGTTGCAGGAAGGGGCCTTGATCCCCGGAGCCGAGTGAATTCGTTCGGGCCGAGTTCGCGACGTGTCGCGAGTCGGCGACGAGTCGCTGGGAGATGGCACCGCGATGAGCCGCGCTTCTCATGATATGGCGAGCTGGGTCAATATCAACCAAGAATGGTGAAGCCTAGCTGGTTAATGGTTAATGGTTAATGGTTAATGGTTAATACTATGGTTAATAATAGGCTATAATAATAGGTTAATGGTGAACCCTGTTCACTAGCTGGTTATAATGGTTAATAATAGGGGATGAGAACTAACAATTATAGTGGGTATATGCCAACTATAATGGGTCAATATCAACCAACAATGGTGAACAAGCAATGATTAATTGGCTGGTTAATGGTTAATGATAGGCTATAACAAGCAACAATAGTAGGGGATAAACAAGCTATATATGAATATCGGAGCTATATACGAATATGGGTCAATATCAACCATCAATAATGGGGGATAATGAGCAACAAAACTATAGGGAAAACAGCCTGGTTAATGATAGGGGAACCAAAGGTACAGGGTGAACTGACCCACGGCCAGGAATGGCTCGGTCTCGATGCTATCAGCATATTAGAAACATCCGAATACCAGCTGAATATACGATTTGAATATGACTTAACCAGCAATTCGAATAATCCGTTCTCCCTATTGCCAAAACTCACCCCCCCCAATCAAATAGACGTGGAATTCCGGTTTGTGTCCCTTTTTATTTTGATGGTGTTTTTAACTGTGGCAGTTGAAAATCAAGATGAAAACACATTCATTCCAGACGGGGTGTTACCCCTAATAATAAAAAGAGCCTGATCCTGAAAAATCAATTCTTGGGGAATTCTAATTGATTATTAGGGGTAAGCTTCGCAATCATTCTTTGTTCATGTTTATCTCTATGTATGGAATGGTAATTGATTCTTGGGGGTAAGCTTTGATTTCCAACTTTAGCAATGTTTGAAATAGAAGTTAAAAACAAATCTATGAACATGTTGAAATCATTTGTTTCTATTTCTATTCGTCATTAAGGAGTTGCAATTGATTATTAAGGGTAAGCTTCGAAATCAAATTTGAGCAATATTTCGAATAATATTTGATCAAATTTTAAAATCACAGGACAAGAATATTGAATATCCCCTAATGAATAAAATAAAATAGTTCACCGTGCTTACTATCTCGGGGGGGAGGGGGCATATTTAGCATTATGGGGAGGGGATTAGTTGTCAAATATTTTGAAAGCAAAACACAATGTAAAAACATAATAGTTATTGATTGAAAACACGCTGATCATTGACCGTTTGAATATATATATATATATATATGGATAATGGCAACAATTATACAGTAATAAATCATCTAGTGCTAAGTCCACATATATTATGCACATGTCATCACGTATTATTTGATACTCCACTGATCTTCAACATTTCTCGGTAATTTCATTAACGGTGCTTGGTGCGTTGCACAAATTTCAATAAAATAAACATGGGAAAAAATACAACGGCAGACAACGGCATACAACCATGGCTTCATGGCGGTGTGAATCTCCTGTGATCTTCCGTTCGCACAAAGCAGTGGAGCCAGCTTATGAATCTCTACTGCTGGTGGGTCCATGATCACATCTGCTGGTGGAATGTCATGGCGAAACAGCAGTGCTGCACAAGGACTGTCCAATTATTTGCGTTCCTCAATGGCCTGCAGGTTTTGCTGATAATGACATCACCCTGGACAGTCCGGCAATGACCCATACAGATTGCGAAGAAATATATATTCTATACACAGGCCCTCCCTTCTGGGACTCACCCGTTGGGATGAACACTGAAAAAGCGCAACAGCGCAACTGTGGCAATTCCAAACGTCGCAACTCATTGCCCAAAGATAAAAAAGGACCAGTCGAGCGACGCCTGGGAAATTGCGATCATTCTTCAAATGATCATCAGTCAGCTGGTCACAAAACACGTCCACTTCACTGAAAAACTCACCGCAGCTGGCGAGCCTCAGATTGATGCGCCATGCATTGGACGGCACGGCTCTTCTGGAACCTCTGGAAACTCCGTTTGAGTCGGTGGCGGCGGGACCGGTTTGCCGTGCTTTTGCAAATACCAAGCATCCAACTGACCTGGAGTCACCGGGGGCAAGCAATGCAACGGGATTCAACCAGCAAAACAATTGCTACGAAAAACTTTACTGATTCAGTTTGTTATTGCAACTATGTTAAATTGTTGATTCAGTGCGAAGTCCAGTGAACTGAGTTCAGCACACTCAAAATGATCAACCCAACACTGGCCAATTGCTTAATGTTCAAAAGTCTAAGAAATGTCTGGGTCCTTTGCTACCAAACCTTTGACATGCAGCATGCGAATATGTTTTTTCTCAGGACATCGAAGGAAAATGTTTAATTATATCGGGTAGTAACCAATGAAGCAACAAATTGAGACACATGCTCGGCAGGAAGCTATACAGTAGATACTGTAGAGGGGAGGTAACCCCATCATAATCGACATCATCATATCAACAGCAACAAACCATGAGTGCTGTGTTAAATCATACTGATCGTAGTATGCTTGGATCCACAAATATGTCGGCAGGGTGGCACATAAACAGCACCATCAACAACAAACATCCAGCAAAACAAGGACAACGATCACAACAAAGATAACTGCAAGGGCAACAGCAATGTTTTGTTTTGATTGATTACCCCCCTGAAGTATATAATCAGGGCGCTCTCTTTAACAACCCCTCCCTTTAAGTAATGGTGAAATTAACAGGGTGAGTTCAGAATCTATTGCAATGGATTTAGCTTCCGGAGAAGCTTTGTTCTGATTGGCTGATTGAGTAGCTGTGTCCTCGCTGAAGTACTGGGAAGATTCAGTCCGATCAGTTTTTTTTTGGAGCAACCAACTTTTGGACAATCGCTAGCATTTTGGGGGGAAGCTTCGCTATTGTTTTTGAATTGAAACAAATTCATTTAGCTTTGGGAAAACTTAGCCATCGCTTTTTGAATTGATTTCAAATCATTTTGATTTTGGGGGAATTTAGCTATGGCGTCTTGAACTGGGTAAGCTGTAGGCAGTACGTGTATGGCTAGTTTTTTGGGAGTAGGTAGGTTGTAGGTCGCCAGGCAGTATGCAGCAAGAAGGTCAGTAGGTATACATGCGCAAAAGCAAGGTAGTAGGTAGTAGGCGGTAGGCAGTAGGCATGTACAAGGGATTGGCATGGCACGCTCAGAAGTTGGTGATAGTTGGTGGTCTGTTGGGAATGTTGGGCAATTATACACTATTGGCTCACAAACGGAAAGGATCAGGGGGCATACTTGGCAAAGTGCTCAGGTTTGGAGAAATTACGGAGGGATTAAGGGTTTGATTTGGGAAGTCCAAGTGTTCTGGATATAGCGTGAAACCCAACAACCGAACAAATTGCAGGGTGGATGAACGAACACAATGTATTCAAACAATGTTATTATGTTTTTGTAGGTGCTTTTTGTTTGACGATCCTGTCATGCTACAGGCAATGTGCGCATCCAACGTCATGGCCGACAGTTGAAGCATGTGGACACCGCAAGGCTAATTTAATTTCTGCAACCATTTGGTTTGAAAGCATCTGAACTATATCCATCTTTCAATCAAAGATGGTCTATTTGGTACCTTGGTCAACCCGAACTACTAGTACGGGTTGGCACCGGTTGAGCACGGGTTGAGCACAGGTTTGAACAAAACAATCTTAAAAATGCACGATGTATTTTACAAAAAACAAGTATTCTTTTAACACAAAGTACAAGTTGGCACGGGTAAAGCACGCGTTCAGCACTGGTTGCGATCCCTAAATGCATATCACCCGTACTTTCGTAATCAGAAAACCTCAGAACGACATGTTGCTAATCTTGTCGGATGTATGAGGCCAGTATTGCGGCAGTGGTACTCAAGTAATGCAGCATATCATTGTATATGAAAAACCACGTAACTTAGTTCTAGGTAGCCAAATTGAAAAACACACAATGTTTTCCAAATGAACTTTGTTGAATTTTGTTTGTTGAACAAGTATTCAATTTTGGTTGTGGCGCCATACGTCTTGGAGCGCACGCAATTGATTGACAATTGCATTTTACCTTTGAATATTGCCTCGAAACAAATACAAACAAAAATCTCCGTTCCTTTCTTCTGGCCCTGTATCGAAGGCGTTCTTGATTTCTGTTCAGCCCAAAACAACCGCAACGTGAAAAAACAACGGCAATTACAACTACCAAGTAGCGACAAGCACCATCACCACCCCCAACAACAACAACAACAACAACAACAACAACAACAACAACAACAACAACAACCAACAACAACCACAACAACAACAACAACAACAACAACAACAACAACAACAACAACAACAACAACAACAACAAAAAACACCACCACAACCACCACCACCACAACGAACAACAGCAACAACAACAACAACAACAACAACAACAACAACGACAACAACAACAACAACAACAACAACAGCAACAGCAACAGCAACAGCAACAGCAACAGCAACAACACCAACACAACACCAACAAAAACACCAACACCACATCAACACTGACACCAACACCAAAAACACGCAAACACCGACGCCACCACCACCAACAACAACATCAAATTTGCATTGCTTCAAATGATCCCCACCATGACATGGACAATGGCAAAACATATGTTTGTTATACTTTCTGGAACATATCCGGACATGTGTTTGGATATGACCTAGTCGAATCTTTTCTCTAACATACGTATGGGGGGAAAGGGGTCATCTGCGCACACGACTCGAGGGTCAACGGCGCACACGCGCCGGGGAAGGCTCCAAGAGGGTCACCGGCGCACACGATCCACACGGAATGCCACGCCTGCCACACGAAAGCAACCCCAACAACAGGGTCAACCGCGCACACGATGGGGACATGGGGGATTGGGCTGGGGTGGGGTGGGGTGGGATGTTAACGTCCGCTGTCACGCGAATCACACGGAATGCCACGCCTGCCACACGAAAGCGACCCCAACAACAGAGTCAACCGCGCACACGATGGAGAGATGGGAGATGGGGGTGGGGTGGGGTGGGGTGGGGTAGTATGTTGACGTTCGCTGTCACGCGAATCACACGGAACGCCACGCCTGCCACACAAAAGCGACCCCAACAACAGAGTCAACCTTTGGGGGGG
>VSDK01012473.1:18327-53798 GCA_009767595.1 Symbiodinium kawagutii
GCGACTGACATATCAAATCTCCCACTCCCTCTGGCCTCTGCATGCACGACTGAACATATCAAATCTCCCCACCCCCTCTGGCTGCATGCGTTCATGAACATATCAAATCTCCTACCCCCTCCGGCCTCTGCATGCACGACAGAACATCTCAAATCTCCCACCCCCTCTGGCCTCTGCATGCGCGACTGAACATATCAAATCTCCCACCCCCTCTGGCCTGCATGCACGGCTGAACATATCAAATCTCCCCACCCCCTCTGGCTGCATGCGTTCATGAACATATCAAATCTCCTACCCCCTCCGGCCTCTGCATGCACGACAGAACATCTCAAATCTCCCACCCCCTCTGGCCTCTGCATGCGCGACTGAACATATCAAATCTCCCACCCACTCTGGTCTCTGCATGCACGGCTGAACATATCAAATCTCCCACCCCCTCTTGCACGACTGAACATATCAAATCTCCACTCAGCATGTCCTACTTTCACTTCGCAGACAGAAGCTTTGACAACATGATGATGTGTGTAGTGATGGAAGACCTGGAAACCTCCAACACTCTAAAGAACACAACATGTGCACCACAGTCTTGGACGTGCACAGGCGACCCCGCGACGTGCACAGGCGACCCCGATCAGACAGGCAGATTTTGCGACACGTTCCACATTTTACCCTTCACAACACTCTCTCACGTGCACAGGCGACCCAGAAGTCACGTGCACACGCGACCCGGTTACCCGTATTTTCATGTATGTTCATGTATTTCTCTGACAAGTTCGATTTATCAATTTGAAAAGCCAATTCATCCGTTGCATCTGGAAAGTCAGCATGCAACCGCGTACCTAGGGAAACCTCTGGGGACCCCCAGACCTAGGAGATCGTGACACAAGCTGGTTGAGTACATTTGAGTACGAATTCCCAGGTAACTGGAAGGGTACGTTGGAAAGATAGTAGAATTTCATGTTTCAATCAACAGGCAGCCGCAAGAACATTGACCCTTGAGATGACATCTGCAAAGCACTTTCCCAAAAAATTGGCAACAAAACTGCCTTGAATGAACTTCCGAGCCCAGCGATCTCGATTTGCTGTTCGCTGGAGCTCAATCTGAACAAAGTCTGACCTGGGAGGTCCCGGAGGTCCCATGTCTGGAAGCAGAAAAATCTGGCGAACAATATCTGGGTTGCAGCAACTGTTGACATAGGCTTGCTACAATGGTTACATGACCATTAAAAATGCATGAAATTGGATGAAGTGGATGAAATTGGATGTTGCAAAATGCTGAAGGACATGAAATGGCATGAAACGGCATGAAATTGGATGGGTGACGGTCGTACCAGGAATGCTCTGGCTTTGCACATATTCACCCTTGAGTATTATGGCTACTGATCATTATAATGACCCAGGTCAAATCTCATTGACCTGGACTTGCTGCTTGATGGTAACATGGCCGAAGTGTGCGAATCTGTGCACACAAAGTGCATCCAGATCTTCCTAAAATAGAGAACCATAGTTATACATTTCTATGTGCCTTCCTTGTCTACGGACTCCAGCTTGTCATGATCTCCTCAATAACTTGATGGTGAATCACAGCTACACCTTAGGGTTGCGTGGCTCCCAAGGTCACCGGAAATCTAGGACCAACTGGTCAGGATCCGGGAGGGCCCTATAAGATGGGGTCCCCAAATGTTGTAAGCTCGTTCTTAGTTCATTGGTGAACTTCCCTCGGGATTAGAAGGTGTTGCCCCATCAGTTATAAGTGGGCTAAGGTTGGCCATTTCATTGTAGTTGTATCTACCAGTACCATAATGACTGGTACCCAGTAACTCTGTAGCTATTTATCCATTATTCAGACAATACAGTGCCATACAATGATGGCATCACATTCAATTCCATAGATAGACCACTGGATGTGCGATTTCGGACTCCCGTTCAGCTTTGACAATGATGGTTGAATCATCCCAAATCTTGATGCTTCTTGGAAAGAAGCCATCTGAAAAACAGTAGTGTGTCAATCAATCAGTGGTTGTATTGGTTGAAATCACATTGGAAGCCACCAAATCAATGCAATGGTTATCACTGCTAGGCATCAAGATTTGGTGGTTACATCAACCCCTCTAGAAGCAAACATTCAGAAACCAGCAACCAAGTCAGTGGTTGGGGGCCCCTCTTGGAAGGTGGGAATCCAATCATTCCAATTGATGTAATTGGCAACCAACCACTGACTGGAAAACATGAAAAAAAATCAAGTTGGAACCATCAATCAATGGTTGCATTCCCCACTTCCATAGTCGTTGACCAGGGAAAAGGCATTGCACAACAATGCCTTGGGTCCAGAAGTGGTGGTAGCCCTCAACCATAATGATCAGTCTATTCCTAGGTAAACCAACGAGTTGTAGGGGAAACGGAACCGTTGCTAAGCGAGGCTCTGCCCATTTTGTCGGTCCAGGATTTTCACCAAGACATCCACACGCGTCTTCGTTATGATGCGATATTCTTTCCTTGGGCGCATGCCTCCAGTGGTGATCGCCGTGTGGTGGCAAAACAGGCACTTGTCGCCCAGGATGCAGCCGATCAAACAGTTGTAGAAGACGCAGGGATTGCACTCCTGAGATGACCCACGGACCCAACATGTTGGGTATGCTGCTTTCTGGGCAAACATGACAGAATTAGTATGAATCGTGGATTCCATTCCGTTTGTCACAAATCACCTCGAAGCAATTTCAGGAAAACAGCGGATTTCGGACATCCGACCACCAAAAGAAAGGAAAAAACTGTGCTTGAAGCCTTTGAGACTCAATCTTGAAGTAGCCCTCCACACCCTCCAGGCCCTTTGTATCTGCCCTGAACGGCGGAGTCGCGACATCGACATCAGGGGGTAGCAGCTGGGTGACTTCCCACGCAGCTGGGATGAGAATGACCATGGGCTGGGCATTGCTGGTTGCCTGGCACCCATGCCCACAACCATGGATTGTTATCAATCAATCAATTGTTTTTTAAAATAGAATTAGCCATCTATTTTTATCATTGATCAGTGTCGACCATATAGCGCTTGCAAGGATTTTCGACCATCAATCGCAGTCCCAAACGCCAGATACTCCATGTATTGCATATTTACATTTGGGTCATTGTATAAGTAAATGACTAGTATTGAATAGTACAAGACATCTGGTTGTTTCTCAAACTAGGGGACCTCTCAAATCATCGTGTATCAACCATTTATAGTAATGAAGCATCCACAACTTGGGTGTACCTGGCTTCACAAACCTCCAAGTAGTAGCTGTTTCACCATAGGTTTGTTGGTGCTTATCCACTACTAATAGCCATAAAAACCCTTTGTTGCATCCTTTACATGGAGTATCTAGCTTGTATATCCCCTAGTGTTGTTGCTTATTATCCCCTATATCATCTAATATCAATAATGTCTGGTTGGTGGTTTCAACCCCAACCAACAATATTAGTCAACCAACCATTTGTTAATGACTACAAGCGGGAAAATGCAAAAAATGATTGAAACCACCAGCCAGATGGTCATAAGTTCTGACCCCTACAATCCCCCAGTATCTGGGAATGCATCCCAGTCACTTGGCTGCGACATCCATTGAACTGCTGGCTGTTTCCAACCATTCGGCCATCGCAACGCAGGGCCGTAGCCATTGCTTCGCAACGAAGCGTACCCACGGACGAGCCCGACTGAGCCACTGCCAGGCATAGCCATTTCTTGAGTGTTCATTACTATTGCTATTGCCATCTCCTGCATCTATTGCCATCTTCATCATCATCATCATCATCATCATCATCTTCTTCATCTTCATCATCAACATCATCTTGCCTATTAACCGTTATTAATCATGCTTTAAAGCCACCAGCCAGTAATGCTTTCAACCTTCATGAAAAATATGTTTGTCAACCAACCATTTCGAAACAATTCCTAGGGGAAAAAAAACACATGAAAGATCATGAAACCACCCCCCAGTTCGCTGTTCAACATTGTTCAACCACTGTTGCTTCTTAATGGTTAGAACCCCTATTTAAAACCACCAACCAGTAGTGGTCACCGTGGCCACAGCGGTCACCGTGGTTACCAACCAAACCCAACCAGCCACGGATGGCTGACCATGGCACCTGAGCGCCCCCATGCCGCAGCCGCTCCGCGAAGTCGTGCGCGTGCGCTTGGAGCCCCACGTCAAAGGCAGCGTTGATCAACAGGATGGGACAAAGGTCCTTGTGGCGAAGCAATGAAGAGCTTGGCAAATTGATGATGATGGTGGTGATGATGATGATGGTGGTGATGATGATGATGGTGATGATGATGGTGACTTGATGGTGACTTGATGGTGATGACCTGATGACGATGATGATGATGATGATGATGGGGGTGATGATGATGATGATGGTGATGATGATGGTGACTTGATGGTGACTTGATGGTGATGACCTGATGACGATGATGATGATGATGATGATGGGGGTGATGATGATGATGATGGTGATGATGATGATGATGGGGGTGATGATGATGATGATGGTGATGATGATGATGATGGTGGTGATGATGATGATAATGATGGTGATGATGATGATGATGGTGATGATGATGGTGACTTGATGGTGACTTGATGGTGATGACCTGATGATGATGATGATGATGATGATGATGATGATGATGATGATGATGATGATCAAGATGACGAGGAGGAGGGGTCATTTTGACACCCTTCCTGGTCCAGGGCCAGCTATGTTTAAATCTGACATTCTCTATGCTGATCTCTACACTTCACGCTTTATAAGCATCTGAGTGCACACATGTTACATATCGTACCTTCAACTCAATTAACCTATACCAGCGTCTGTTGAATCGGCCCATTACCGCGACACTCTCAGCCATGGTTTAACCCTTGCCCTGTCGTGCTGGGTGACTCTGCCCATGGCTGGAAGTTTGTGAGTTAATCAGTTTAACCAATAACAAGGAAGTCAGAGCTTGAACAACTACTCCTTTGGCTGTTGCTTATCATCCCTACAGTTTGATGTGTGTATATATACATTGATTTGTTTTGTTTTTTTGGCAAGTAAATAAACAAGTCCATACGAAGCATGCAAAAACCATCGTGAAAACTCTATTTTTGTTGGTAAGCCATGGTCATGCCACTATCCGCTACCAACATGATTGATAACCCACAGGATCCCACAGGGCTAGCTCTATGCCTGACCAGTACTAAACGTGGCTATTCCACTACTATTGAACCATTGTTGTAATATGCTATGATTATGAGTTGAGTACGAAACTCGCCATGGCGAGTGATGCGGTTCTCTGGTTCACCATGTCGGTCACATCCCAATGGTTCTCCCATCAACTCAGCCATGGCGCACAGAGCTGCCTTGGAAGCAAAAGAGTGGCGACCGTGGGAGCAATGGTGAGATACATCAAATAGGCAGGAAATTTGATGAGATACAAATAGTCACCTGAAGTTTGTATGATATGTATATGATATGTATATTGTGTACGTGAGCATGCGATGTGTTATGTACATGCAAGTGCAGGTTTCATCGATAAGATTATTGTGAATATTTTAGTTTGCTGCTATATTATTCTCATCTCATGCATGATCAGCCTGAAAGCCAGGAGAGAAACTTAGACATTTTAATCTAAATCGATAAAAGTATGTTTATCACTATTCATCTACTATGTGTAATTATACGGATACATCCTGATACATCTGTCCGGCTATCTATCCGACTATCTACGCATTTAATCCCTACAAAATCATATAGGCCGTGCATATTTGAATGCCACACCTCACGTTCATCGGTGAAGAATGAAACAACCTCACCACCAGCCGTCTGCAGGTCCAAGTCGCGTAGTTGGATCCGAAGTCGGATCAGGGCAGTGGGCCGCAGGAAAACAGTCGTCCCAGTTGGGATGATCATCGAAGACATATCCGAACATGTGTCCTTGCCAGGTTGACCACGCCGCTGCGACTTCTTCAAAGGAATGGCCCATCATCTTTGGTGTTTGTTGCACATATCGAATCAACCAAGGACTTCTCACGAAAATTACCGAAGCACACTCAAAAGGGTGGAGCTGGTCCAAGCTCCAATGGGCTTGCGGCTTGCACTAAGCCATGTGATTACACACTTATGACACGGGAATTGATTCATCATAATTAATCAGCATAATCCCACCCTCATTGTCATCCGCCAACCGGGTCTTCCTTTTATCATGCTCTCTCTGTGTTGTGAGCTGCACCCATTTCACTGACAAAATCATGGTGGATCAGATGTTTCATGGGGATGGGAGGTGACCCAAAAATCGTTGGGTACACCTTGGAGCGGGGCCCATCCACCGAATCACCCCAACCCCCCATGACTGTTGCCACAGCGGAAGGCCCAGCGCCGTGTCAACAAGTTCTGACACAACTAGATACCACTGATGGAGATCAGGCCTAAGCTGCTGGCAAATTTGAAAGCCCAGAAAGGTCCTATGGTCCTGATAACCTGCTTACTCTCAGATTTCTTGGCCTGGCACAAATGGGTCAACTGAAAAAGCCCTAGCAAGAAAGTAGTGTTCATACTGAGACCTAACCAAAAGACAACACACATGTTTGTAATAATTGTATAGAATTGTCATATTCATATTGTCTGATGCTGCTGGCTCTTGGGTCAGGCTGTACGACCACCTAACCTATGGACACTACACGACACAAGCACCTTCAACAAAATAGACATGACTAAGTTCCACCATCTTAAATGCAACTCACCCAGCTCTGATCCCATGAGATGCTTCAGCAGGGTACTTCAAAACATCTCTGGTAACACAGCTGGCAAGTGGGGATGGCCCCAGCTATCCACCATGTCACCAGGGCAGTCCGCGCCTCGAACCTGTGCTGGGCAACCAGGAGCTGCCGTGGACGCACGATGGCTGGGCTCCAACAGCAGCATGGCGGCCAAGTGAGCGCCTGCAGAGTTGCCCAGCAGCACCAATTTCTGTGGATCACCTCGCGGGAAGGTCGCAGGTGAAGGATCAAGCTGGACATATCTGGTCGACCAATGTTACGAATCTCCAGTTGAGTCGGACTTCCAGACCAGTGCTAGACTAGATCGATAGTTATCCAGTTGTAGTCACTGATATATTTGAGATGTTTCAGACTTTGCATTGCAACTTGATTGAAGATGGTCATCAATCGAAATGGGGGAAACAGGTTGAGGATGTTGCCTTGGAGTGACACCCGTGCAATTTGTTTGCCAGACTCCCTTTGACTCAAGGGCCTCTGGTGTTCAAACTTGGGTCCATCAGTTCAAGGGAGCCAACTGCCATACTTGGTGGGACCTCGGAAACACCACAGACTGATCGATCCAACGACGCCAAATGACCTATGTCTTTACCACCAAGCGAGGATCTACAACTCATCCATTCCATCAGTCCATGTCGCATCGTGTGGGTCCTCGCCTCCAAAGGCACGAGTGGCGCCACTGCGAACCCAGGAAAGTGCCAGGGCGCAGTCCTCCAGGTGTGAAGGATGACGGACACCAGGACATGCCTAGGAGGCTGCTGGAGCTGACCCGAGCTACAGCAGGGGGTTACCAGGGTTTGGTACCCCAAACTCCGAAACATTTGGTGATTCCTTAAGTCATAGGATGTCATAGGGATCTCCCTAAATCTTCCAATAGTAATCACTTGTAGTAGGAACCATCCATTTGAGCGGTCCCCGATTCTTGGAAGCCCCCATTTGTTGGAAGTGGACTAAATCATGATGCCTTTATAGCTAAAGCATCAATGACATAGCTCAACCACGGTAGTTTTCCAGCTCATAGTGGATCATTAACTAAAGTTATAATGTTCATTACTCTATGGTGGAACCAAAGAAGATAGGGTTGACTATCTCATCGTACAGTGAAACCAAGGTCATAGTGTACCATTGATCACTGTTGACCGCGGTTGATCCGATCAGTTGATCCTGTTAGATCTTGTTGTACTGAGGGCTTGGAGCGCCGATGTCTGCCACCATGGCCACCCAGACACCCAGCGGATGATTTGTCGAAAAGTCAAGGATAAAGCGCCCCAGAGCGCCGCAGCTCTCAGAATTGTCGTCGACCTGGAAGCCAGCCATGGGAGGAGCTGATGACTGTCAACACCTTAGGGGTTCAACATGGATGACTTGGTGCTTTCTCAAGTCAAAGGGGTAACACCAGCTATCATCCTTCAAATCAACATATATCAATCATATTAATTAACTATTTATGGTCATAAACCCACCAGAACTTTTGGCACAGTGTGCTTTTTGCTGTTCAAAACTACCAAAGACTCAGATCCAAGGGAAAAAGAGCTTCAGAGTCTGACAAATCACTTGTGGTGCATGAGTTGTGAATCAAGGATAGTGCAAGATCATGAATGATCATAGTTAATCATGGATGGATCATCCATCCATTCTCATCCACTATCATCATCATCATCATCATCATAATCATCATCATCATCATCATCATCATCCATCCATGCTACTGATTCACCACTGGTCACCATGGTTGATTAACCACAGGTTAACCATGAACAATGGATCAATATGGATCAATAGTGATGAGGTGTGATGATCAATCCTTGTTCCATCATCACTCATCACGGATGATCAACCACTGTTGGTTGGTGGTTGAACCACCCCTATGAAAAATATGCGCAAATCAACCAACCGTTTGTTAATGATTAGTAGTGAAACTGAACTATTTATACTTATAATAACTTATACATCATTTATATTTTAAATGATTACGAGTGAACATGAGGGTGAACATAACACATGTCAATCAACTCCCACCCACCAGACTGGTTCTTAACCATCAGCCCACCCCGTGCCCCTCCGACCTCGCCGCGAGCGTCGAGGAGCTCCAACACCACGTTGCCGTTGCCGTTAAGGTCACGGTCAGTGCCGTAGCTCCCATCATGCCCAGCAACCAGGGAGCGTAGGGCAGGCTCTTCCTGGACGATCCAGGTCAACCTGGGTGGTTTTTTTCAACATTTTTTCAGCATTTTTCATGGCGACATCATCATCAATAGCCATGATTCGAGCCATTCTTCATCATTCATCATTCACAACATGGCCAAAATCACTGGTCTGATAGAAATGGCTTCCTTTCGAAAACTTGGGATTTTTGTTTGACAACATGAAATTCGAGGAATGCCAGGGAGGGCCTTTGTATGTCAGAGCGGCTATGACTGCACTGGGATCTCATGATCGAATCTGTGTTCACAAATAGAGTTTTGTTTTCCGTGAACTCGTGATCTCAAAACATGGTTTTGCCATCGTGTCACATCCACCGGTTCAGCCGTTGCATCTTTGATTGGCTACTGCAGAACAGCCCACGGTTGCCCAAACAATGAATTTGAAAAACTCATCTTGATCGCACTGCAAACTGATGGTCACTGATCGGTAATGACGGTGAATGATGCTTAAATTGACAAAGTGATGGTGAAATTCATGGAGTCAAACGGGTGAAAACTGAATTGATGGTTAAACTGGTTATAACTGGTGATAACTGGTGATAACTGGTGATAACTTAACTGGTGACAACTGGTGACAACTGGTGATAACTGGTGACAACTGGTGACAACTTAACTGGTGACAACTGGTGATAACTGGTGACAACTGGTGATCACTGGTGGCCTACTGATGGTCAATGATGGTTAATGGGCTGTGGGTCAAAACCCCGTACCCCTGGTTCCCCTATCATTAACCTTTGTTTCCCTTATTATGGTTGGTTGTTATCCCCCATTATCGTTGGTTAATATTGACCCATAGCCAATGGTCACTGCTGGTGACACGTCGTTTATGTGTCCCACCTGTACGAAGGAAGCACAGCCACAAAGCCCAGATCCGCCAGCCTGGGGGTCGCCATGGCGGCCGTGGCTGATGGGTGGCTGTCTGGTGGCGAACACAATGGGGGGTAACAACCAACGGGTGACAGAAAACAATAGCAATGGAAAATCCACCAAAAATGGATGGTTTTTTATGGGTTTTCTCAAAACATGGTGAATTTTCCATTGCCATGTTAGTTTACCAGAGGGTATAACGTTTAACGACCAAACAAATAGCATAAATACCTCTGAATTTCTTTTACTGATTGGTCATGGTTGGCCTTATGACCGTTGTAACATGTTTCCAGTGGCAATGACTGGTGATGGCAAAAAAAAGAGCAGGCATGGTACTAGTGCCGGATACCCCCGTAGCTGGTTGGTCTCAATATGGATTCCTTGCCATGGTGACCAACAGTGCCCGATGTATCTCCATGATGGCAACCAAACACACAGGAACAATCTACACTGCATTTGGATAGATATCTGTATAAAATCTGTCTATATCTATATATGTACAGATTGTGGTACATGCGCACATGCAATCACATGCATTTCAGATAATTAACACAGTTCATTTCCATCAGCATTTTTTCACAGCATCATTCGATTTCACCAGAGTAGCACAGCTCTGCGTGAATCAGTGAGCAGGTTGCGGTTGTCACCGTAGGGCTAATGATGGTTGATGATGGTTGCTGGATGTTGCTGGTCGCAAAAAACTGGTTCATGGTGAACCATGGCTGTCCATCATGGTTGGTTCAGGAGGCTGGATGATGGGAAAAACAAGTCCCTCTTCATTTGCCAGTGGTTTGAAGCAAGCTCTTAAGGGTGTAACAAACACATCTGACGCGGCAACTCGAACAGCAAGTGAAGCTCAAGCTCCGACGTCACCCATCCCGCGACATGTGACACCAGTCCAACGTTTTGGAAGAAATGGAAGATGTTGGAGCGCCGGCTGCCTGTCCAAGCAGTCGCTTTTGGTGGAGGCAACTGGTTGATGACATGATGATTCGCTATGGTCACCAGCATTCGCCAGGTATACCCCGTTTGGTGCTGCCATTTGGGACGGGCACCTTCTCCCAAACAATTGATTGGGGAAAAAATAGTTCATAAAAGACTTGGGAATGATTGGGAGGCATCATCATTAGTACTTTGTTATCTATTTGATTGGGAGGCACGGTTCATAACGTCTGCAATAGATAACGAAGCCCGCCCGTTTCGGAACCTCGCCGCCATCCTCCACCATGCAGAAATACCACGACCTGTGCACACAGCTGCACAGAATGGGAAACTGACTGCCCATGGGATCAGCACTGAGATCATTGCTTCGTTCTGTGACGAGATACCTGGTCACATGCTCAGTACAGAATCCACATCTGTATGCTTAACCCAGAGTCACCGCACGCATCAAAGTGCCTAGCAAAAAAGGCAGGATCTTAGAACCACAACCACCACCACCGACAACACAACCACAACTCCAATCATTGATGCCGAGGCCAAGGCTGGCAATGAAGCTACGTCGGCCGCGCTTTCCGCCTGAGGTTTGGTGGACCCCCCCTCAGGTTTGAAAAACACCCGGGTTGCCAATGCTGGCTGGTTAGCGAGTAATAGCGAGTATCAACTTGGTTAGGTAGTTCAGGGATACAGTACTTGGTTAGTTGCTAATGCTGGCTAGTTCAGGGATACAAGTAGATAGTAAGTCAGACAGCTGCTGCACCTTCGGCTCAGTCACCAGCTGCGCCTGGGGAAAATAGACGTCCAGGTAGTGCGCGCTCGACGCCACTGCCGGGCCCAAGGGATGATAACCTCACAGCCAAGCTCCATGCAGCTGGAAATTCCTACAGGTCATTATGGGTCTGTGGTTGCCAGCGTAGTTCATGATGGTTGTCACCATGGTTTTCAGTGGTTCATGGTTCAGGGCAGCCACTTCCAGTGCGTTTTAAGTTGCTTCGGAAATAGTCTTCCTTTGCGGGATTCCAAGTATGGGCTGGAGGCCTGCCAGAAAAAGGAATTGAGGCGATATTGAGGACCCCAACAAAAAGATACAAAAAGGCATTAGTAGAACCCGCACTGATTCACGATGATCGTCCATTAAGAGTGCAATGTAACATAACTGGTTGATGGTTTCAACCTCTATGAAACATATTAGTCAACTAACCACTTGCTAATGAATACTAGGGGAAAATGAACATGTTTTGACAAAACACCAGATAATCTAATGTTGCTGACTGCTAATCTAATCACAATTGTCATTGACCATCAGGAGTTGAACTGGCAAAAGGTGTTTCTTTCTGGGGGGAGCGTCATTGCTGGACATCCACTTTTGTTGGTGCTGAAAACCGGGTTGGGATCCATCCAGGTCATCAACTTGTCCATTTTGGTAGCAAAGTTGCAAGCACCCACCAACCATATTGATACTAATGGCTAGTGATTCATTAATGGCTATAGTAATGGTAACTAATGGTGAACACTTGGTTAGAAATGGCTATAGTATTTCTTACCTGCTAATAACATCTTTTACCATTTACTCTAACAGTTGGTTGATGGCTATAGTAATATACCTGCTAGATTGGGTTGGACTGTTCCAGGGTTACCAGCGATGAGCCATTGCACTCCATCCGGATTGCACTGATCGTCGCCAGGGAGCAAACATCATGTACCTCGGGAAACTCCGCAAAAGACTTGAAAGCTTGTTGCCCCGGTTGAACATTTTTGTGCTGCTGGCCAAGAGTGCTTACGAATGGTTGGTTAGATTCAGCTAGTGAGAGTCATGGATAGATTAACCACAACTAGCCCATTAATGATAGTCATTGATAGATAAACCACTACTAACCTGCTGGAACCTAGTGATTTGTTGAAATTTTTGTTGCTTCATTGCCGTTTGGCGGCTGTCCCTGAAAGCCCCTCAAGGAGTTCCAGGTGGTCAATGGGGATGGTCCATTGCCCGGGCTGCAAGAAATCCCCTATACACCAAATATATCAAGATGGGGTGTCTGTCAAAAATGGGGAACCCCCAAAGATGGTTGGTTTATGTTTATGACTAAAATTGTCGCATGATTTTGGGGGTACTCCCATTTTACGAAACCCCCAAACAGTGCATTCAAGTGCTTGAATGACCCATCAACTAGGGAGTCTGCCATTGATTAAGTCTTGACAACAATCGACCTGCAGCTGGGGCAACCAACATTCCATTTACCATCAACTATCTGAAGACACCGTGCGGACATGCAAACATGGAATTGATCCTTCACATACCTTGACAAAAGTGGCTATGCCAAAGGACGCTAAATCTTGAAAAACAAATTGGGGTCCGTACTGTGGCCACGTAGTTGCCTTGAATATTGCAAGCAATTCACATCGGAACATCAAACATTCCCTGGTGGTACAGGATTGGCATCTGCGGGTTGTGTAGTGGTATTCATGGGCGTAGCAATGCAGCAACTTAGACACAAGAAACCAGCTACACTTGGTGAACATTTTTTTACCAGATTACACATACCAGGGCATGCATAAAGTGGTTGAGTAACGCGGAAGTTTGATGGGTTTGAGTATCCACCAAACCAGCTTCTACAGGGCAGCAGCCACTCCTTTGCTGAGGCATTGCAGAAACCCATGATTCGCAGGTTGCGTAGTGGTCCTTCACCAGCCACCACCACCAATGATGGTTCCAGTAATTAATCATGCTCAGAATTCATTTTTTTTGGCAGCCAATCGTGAGCATGCAATTTGAGTGACTATATATCGTCATATCATGGTTACGATTACCACACACATGTAAAACACAACCAAATCATAACATAACGTGGGCCACTAAGGTGAGACATGCAGCTTCGCGAGCTCGCTTCCGCCCAAACGCTACATGGATCTTCTTTCCGCTGGTCGTTGTGGGCATGGCTGGCTGTCAGCGTCAAGCCGTGCCGTTGGCAGCCATGCAGCGGAAGAATCTTGCAGCCCATCCGTGAGCACCCCAACATACAAGTCTTGACATGGTAGTGATCCATATATCCAGTTTGGCACATTGATTCTGTTGAGTTTTTGGAAGCTCGCAAAAGTGTCACTGAAAAATGTTTGCAGCACAAACGAACATGTCCATTGTGTAAGGTCCCCTCTCCCATGTCTGAACATGGACTACAGTGTGCAGCCGAATGTCAAACGGTTTCATGCTGAGTTTCCAAAAAGCGCGGACAGCGATTCGGCATTTCAATTTCAATAGGCTGGATTTCAGTTCGATCTCCAGTTGTCCAAATTCCTTTTGCACGGGTATCCTGTCAGTCCAAAGCCAACGCTGTCACGTTGCTCCCTGGCCTGAAGAGCATGCGCTGCCCTTCGTTGGGTAAAGGTCCAGGCCCGGCCTGGCAGCAGGTAGCAATCCTGTATCAGAAATCATGAAGCAGGCTATTGAGAATCATGAACCATTGCTCGAAACTTGGATTTTTCAGTTTTCCTAACCAGGTCGTTACACATTTCTGTAACCGCGCATCATTGAACATTCTTCACCAGGTTGTTTAAAATTGTTAGCTATGACTTGATATTGATATAAAGCGAAAGAGATAATCTGCCAGCTAAATTAGTAGCCAACAATGCATGTTACATGAATATCAATTAATCAAGATGATTATGTCCAGCCAATGATGGGAACGACCGTCTTGCTCTTGGTCAATGATATGCTTGAGAATGACTAGTCAGTGCTTGATGAGTGATTCTTGAGAATGATTCGTCAGTAGTTCATCAGCAGTTCGTCCGCGCGATCCGACAGCGAGCTGTGCTTGCCAGCACCACGGGCCCCTCGCCTGAACGCCGTAGTCGCGAATGCGTTGGAGCTCCTGCATGATGCGACTCCTCTTCTCCTGGTCCTCACCAGGCCGGGGGTCGGAAGTTGCGGAAGTCGCAGCAGTGATGCCAGGGTTTCAGATGGCGCCATGGACCGTTGGGAGTACAGATTTTACAACGGAACAAACACATCAATGACCATGACATGCACATATCAACATATCATGATCCACATATCAGCTATATAATAGTTTCGTAAATCTTATACAAACTGACAAACCGCAGAAGCTTCATGTCGTCTGATTTGTTCAAAGCAAGGAGCTGATTACCCTGCCAGTCAGGTCCCAGGTGGCCTTCTCCAGGAACAACAAGTCGTCAATATTCACACAGTTTCCTGGCGCAACGGCATCGAATCTCATAGTAACCTGTGGATCATGAACATCTATGGACATCTTACTTATAGATACTCGTAGCAACGTGAAAAAAATACATTTTTCAGGTGCAAAGGATGAAACTCTTTGCAAAACTCCAACGATTAAGGATTCGGAAGGTTGCTATTGTGCTCCTACGATAGAAAGGAACATCCCAGGAATGTTGTTATGGTGGACGGGCCATCAGCTAAAACATGTTACAAAACAACCAACCAGCCATCAAACTTTGGAGTTGACAATTTGTTTGTCACATAAAAAGATCATAACAAATCAATATCTGGCCAATAGGCATGTAAGAATCAACATCTGAAGGACATCGGCAACGCATCATCGGAGACTTACAACAAGAATCCGTATTACCATCAGGTTTGAACACTCCTGCCACCTCTGAAGCTAATACGCCTGGCTCTAAATCGCTCCCTCCCAAGCAAGTTATAAATGTCAAACTAGGGAAACGAGCGACCAAAATGCAGCCGTGCCACTGCATCGAAACACCCCCTGAATCTACCAGCCGTTACACAGTGTCAAGTGAGGAGGTGGAACCCTGAAGTGGCGCCCTGGTCATTTCGCAACAAGTCACAAATGGTGGTTTCTCACAAGCTTGGGGACCCCACAAAAGGGTTGTTTTATTGGTTCATATTCGATGATTTTGGGGTCCCTATTTTGAGACCCCAATAGGGAACTCCAAAAATGGTTGGCCTGTTCCTGTGAATGCTTAATAATTTCTGATCAAGGATGATTGGAGGGGAACCCCATTTGAGAAAGCACCAAACAATTTGCAATCAGAAACCAGCACTACCGAATAACAACTACTGTCGTTGTTGGTAATAAAAGTGGTATAGTTTTCATGTTTTCGTGATTGATCACATATCGTTGATGGATCACCGACCACTGTTGACCATTTGTCTATCACCGTTCACCACTATCGAATTCACTCTTGGCAATTCTCGACTACCAAGTGCAAGTAGTTAATGCTCGCCATCATTTATCACATATTGACCCCTTTCCTGGTGCCATTGGAACATCCCTGAACCCCATGCTAGTGATCACTATCGACCACAGGCATCATGATGGGGTTCCGGGCTGTTCCATGGGCATCCATTGGCCCCCACGAAAGGCGATAGCGTTTTCACAGGAGACGCACGTGGCCACCGTGGCCTCGCGAAGTCATAAAAATTCATAAAGTACATCAACATTGGATTCAAATCATGGTTTCAGTACATCAAAATTAGATTTAAATCAACATTCAGTCATTAAAATACAACATTCAGGATCTCTAGCCCATGGTTTCTATGTTGCCACCCATCAACGCCGCCTGCGGCAGCCCGGCCTGTCGCGATCAGAGGATACAAGTTCTTGGCCAAAAGCTCCTGACGCACGCCGCACCGCTGATACCCCCATGGTGATGTCGGTGATGTGATCAAGATCCAGCTATGGGTGAGTTGATCTGGTTATGATCAACAGCTGTTCATAGACCACCATTGGTTGATCAAATGCCGATGAAACCTGAGTTGATGAACATGGTGATTTGTTGATCGACCAGCTAACGAACAACAACTGGTTGAAAACCTTCAATACCTAGTGATTTGCCATCAAACAAGAGGCTATATTACTTTGGACCTAGCATGATTGAATATGTTGAATGCTGACTGCTAACATCAATCTTTTTGATCAACTGGTATGATATTGAACGTGGTTCACAAATCCAACAACCAACGCCATTTGTTTATACTCAACCGAACACCTCAATGTCAAGTATAGATACCTTGTGGATAATACACCCCTTGCGCTATCTTTTGTTGGACTTTCCACATTAAACTAGTTTACCCATCATCCTTTTGCGCCATCATGGCTTCTGAGTGTGTGTCGAAATCTGGTCAATCTTGAACAAATCAACATTGCGAAAACATGTTGCTTGACTGCAACTGAGGCAGTGTCCATGAGGGCTGTTGCGATGCCAAGGCTTCTGCTGATAATGATCATGATAAGGTTGTTGTTCCCTTTTGCGGCTTCTGGTTTCATATCATCAACCATTCTCAACGCTTGATCTCATATGTATGTACATATGATAAACCCTGAACTATATTAAAATACATATGATCCACTCTTACAGACCTCTATCATCAATTGATAAAGCCATGAATATCAACCATCAATTGATGCGATCAACCGAGTCTTGTCAATAGGATATCATTGGTGGTTGATATATATATATATCTATATATCTATATCTATATATATATATATATTCTAGCGATAATATATAGCGATATATATATATAGCGATATACAGACATGATTATCTCAACCATCAGAACCCAAATTGATAGAACCCCATCCTCTGAGTGGTTTCCTCCCAGCCGGCTGCACCTGACTTCTAAGGCCTGCCGGCAAGGAAGTATCTTTGAAGATACCCATGGCCTTGTGGAGTTGCGCAACCGCACGGAAGGGTGTTCGGTTGAAGAGTGGTTCATAAGGCTATGTGCCAAAACAGGGTAACCAATAACCCACCAAAAACACATGCATGTTCCTTGGAAACCATTGGTTTTGGGGGTGCCACTATTTTGGCACATACCCATAAGCATAAGTTCATGCTATGTTCACGATGGATCAATGTTCGCAATGGGTCAGTGGTTCACAGAAGTTCATACCATGATGTACACTGCTTCGCAATTCAGTTCATAATGGTTAATACGATGTGTCCTAATGACAGTAAAACATGCTAAAACATGGTTTATACTTTCCCATGACTGATCACTGATCCATGGTCCTGGTTAATCTTTAGTAGCACATTGTCAACAACACTGGATATGTTGCTGGTGATTGTTGAGATGCTCATCTACCCATGGGTGCAATTTGATCTCCCAAAGGATGCACTACAACTGCCGGTTTCTCCACTCTGAACTTGGGGATGAAAGAGGCTACAGCATTCGTATGGATAACTTCCGAATAAGCTAGGCCAGTTAGGTACATTACATAGTCTACATGTGATCCGTACACCTTGTTCTCTACTCCTGGTTGATTTTTAGTGGCTGACTCTTGTTTTCCAAGTCTTGATCATTGATTTTGAGGCCCCAAGGGATGAGGGTCAAGTTGCTTCAAACTGCTCCAATTGCAATGCTACATGATGACTACAGTACATGCATGAGAGAAACTACCTCGTACCAGTACTCACGGTGTGCAAGACTTGCTTTGCAACGTTGGGGATAGTCATTGCCCCTCCAACCAAGCGCACCAAGCGTTCGGCAATATCTGAGCCCAACACCTGCAAACCAAACAAGAACCTTGCAGCGGCCGGGAATAGACCACTGACGTTGATGATCGGTCACCACTGAGTCTCCACCACAAGGGCGAGGTAGCACACGTCCTACCAGATCTACAACCAGTATCTGCTGGTCATCTGGTTGGATAAGATTGAGATTTTCTGAATGCTGAGAAGTCCGTGACAGCACAACTTGCTGTCTCACGGCTGGCACCCAACACGTTCGTGCATCTGAACGAGAAACTCTGCGCCTTCAGTCGGTCTCTGGGATCATAAACTGCAAACCGTGAGCACTATTCCCCATAGCATTCCCCAGAACATTCCTTGTTGGATAGGCTGGTCACTGCATTGCAAAAATCTTTCAAACCACATCAGGCGGACACACGTGGCCATAAGAATGCTGCCACACCCCAGTCACTACTGTGGTGAGGAGCATGTTTCTGACAAACCAAACAATAACCTCATAGGGTTATAGGCATAGCGCGCATATTCGTGACAGGTATTCCCTTCAAAAATGGTTGTGAATCATTCTTCATGGTTTGTTGAAACAGCAGTATAGAACAAATCAAGCTTGACAGTGTAAGTTTCTTTCCCCAATGAACCAACTGCTCCTCTTTATCGGTACCCCTGGCTGGAAATCGCTCCTTCCCACCACCAGCTAGGAGTGCAGTTTCTTTCTAAATGATGTAGCCCACCACCTTTGCAATGCCCAAGCTGCTCGTGCTTCTTGACAGAGTTGGAACCATCATGGTCAATTTCCCTGGCGGAGCCCACGGGGAGATGGTACCACAGCCTTACCACACCATACAGGGCGCATAACCCAAACTTGGCTCGTAAGCACGGCGGCATGGAGTGAACATACCCAACCACAAGCGTTGAAGAACCAACACGAGATTCAACACACATTCATCTGTTCACATTGTACAGATTTCGAGGATCCTCCAGATCCTCTGGCACAATTCTGATTATCTGCCTACAGTTGTAGATTGATTGAAGAGTAGCGATCGCGCTTGCATAGCCAAGACTGAATTCAATAAAATGCTTACGACGTTAAACAGGGCCCGCACAAGAGAAGCATCAGCTTCCCCAAACAAATGTGAAAACATGCTAGAACAATGTAATTGTGATTTCTGTGTTAGGTAATCTTAGAATGTTCGGTCTCAAATACATCGCTTGATGTCAACCTACCTGTGTTGATGATCACTGGATGCACGCGTCATCGCCATCTATTGGCAGGCTGTACCCACAACCATCCGCATCAGTTGGTTTATTTGTTTGGCTGCTGACTATCCCAGGACGATGATCATGCAATGCAGCAAGTGTGGGTAGCGACAGGCCGTTTGAGTACTCATGTGCACGTGTACACAAATCTAAAAGCGAATGTATCGCTATGTCATGAGATGTCATGAGCATGTATAATGCGATATTGCGTAATATACAACATTTACATTGCACACAAATGATAAACATATAGACATATAACATATAAATGTACATATTATGTATACGATACAAACATACAAAACAACATACTGCATGTAGAAACATAAAAAAACACGTAGACACTGAGGTAATGAACATAGTTTGACACCTACAGATTCGATAGTGAAAAATCTCCAGCACTATATAATTTGGCAATTCAGATCATTTCATATTTCCCATCAATTCGGACTAGGGATGACAAGGGATGATTAGCGAGTAATTAATTACAATCCCGTTATCATCACTATCTAACATAGAAATAATATAGCCTAATTGCTGGGTAGTATTAGGTATTCCCTACAATTCCCCATCAACTGGTGCCTGTGCTGGTTATAGAGTCATATAGAATAATTCCCGATGACTCCCCTCATCATTATGCATTGAATCTATTGTTTACTGGCTGGTGGTTAAACAAACCCCCTCTGCAAAAGACAAGTGAATGAGGGAAAAAACATGTTAGAAACCACCAGCTAGTTCATACTATCACAAGGCTTGCAATTTCAGTTCATAGTTGCTGGGTAGTATATCCCCATGTATCCCGTATCATCAACCATTCGCCAATCAGCCCATGACCCTTCGATTCATTGCTCCATGACCACAGCGGCTGTCTTGTCCATGACCCAGGCCTAAAGACCTCAGCAGGACCCCCGCGACTTTTCGCACACCAGCCTGAGAAGGCCTGCGAAACTCGCGCGGCAGGAACTCTGCGCCCACGATGAACAGAGTTTGACGTGATCCAAATGCGGATCTATGGAGTGGTATGGAGTGGTTCATTGTTGCCTGTGATCGGGAACAATTCTTGATACCCAGCAATTAACTGTTCGTAGAGACGGCTTAAAAAATGGTGATCGATTTTAACTATGATGGTTGATGGACCAACGTGATTTTGATGATTGATCATGTCTGTTGGGACAAATCCATGGAGAAGGAAGATCGGCAATACCGATGGTCAATCATGATTGTTGATACTGATGGTCAATGGCCATGGTTGATACTGATGGTCAGAGATGATCACTGATAGTCAATCATGAGGGCTGATACCATTTGTTTATGGTTGGTAAATCTGTGTGACAACGGTGATGATGACGATGATGATGATGATGACACTGATGATTGTCACGATGATGATGATGATGATGATGATGATGATGATGATGATGATGATGATGATGATGACACTGATGATTGTGATGATGATGATGATGATGATGATGATGATGATGATGATGATGATGATGATGACGACAGCTGATAGTGATAAATGGTGATGGCTGATAATGATAGTAAATAATCATGTTTGCTGATAGTGATTTTGATAATGCAATGATTGCTGAGAGCCTCGCCTCATGTGGGTACGAGCAAATGTAACTGATGACGAGGCATACTTTGCACCCACTCAGCAAGGCCCAACGCAAGATCCAAACGCTATGCGAAAGAGAAAGCAAGGGCTTCAGCATCAGAATCATTGTTATGAGGTAGAAACGCAGTACCGCTTCTTGATCTGATGGTCACATCAAGCAGTGCCAAAAGAGCAGTGCCAGAAATAGATAGTTCAAAGGATAAACCAAAGCCATCCAAAACAGATATTGTGAAATCTGCTTCAACTATCTCATCCCTTTCATCTATCTCATCCATCTTGTATCCATCACATTGTCCTTATAAGTAGCCCTCGTTGTCATCATCGCTGTCATCTATCGTCGTATTGTAAATGCTTCGCATCAAACAAACATTAGTAATATATACACATACATATAATGTATCATCGGTATATACATTATCAATGATTCAAACAAATGACATGCCAATCACATCAGATACAACTATGCATTTACAAATATGTATACAAACTTTTACACACTCTCCATATGATATGTATATGTACATGATACATACACACAAGGCTATGTGTATGTATGTGTGATGCGCACGTAGATGTGAAAATGAAGAAAGTCTAGTTGTAACTGGTATATCCATGGTGTGTATACATAAATACATATTATACAAACAACATAGGATCTTATGTGTTTGTGATTTTGTGTGACTGTGTGTGTGTGTGTGTGGTAGGGTTGCAACCACTTTCACCGTAAACCTGCGACAACTGTGTGGCAGCATCACCCTTCCAAATTTTGGCTGAACCCTTTTCCACTTCACCATCATTTTTTTGAGAGACAACTCCACAGGCCAAACGAACTTCCAATGGATGAGGAAAACATGTTCATCACAACCTCAAGTCGGCCACGATGAGCGACAAAAAGGACACACACAGCGGTGGTGTTCCTTTGTGTTTCAGATGAACTTCCACCTGTGTTTGCGGGAAGCCGTCCCCTGTTTTTCACCAACGGTGGTTGTGAGAAGTTCTGACCCCGGGTTCCTGGGAAACTGCCACCTGTGAGGCACTGCCCCATCAAATCCAACTAATGCCTTGCGTCCCAAATCCTTCGAATTGAGAAGTTCAGCCTTTCATCCTCTCTTGTGATGTTTATGACTTGGTGCTATGACCAACTGTAGAAGTGTCACCACAAATACTAGAGTACATTTCCGAGAGGAAACATCTGTGATAAAACGCTTGCAAGTAGATGAAACACTTTTCTTTACCGCTGCTCAGGTGCCCTGGATCCCGGCTGGACTTTGTGGGCTACTGAAGCTGCGTGGCACCTGCAAGCTATTAAAACTTAAAAGCCATTGGCTGAAGCGGGTTGCCATTGCACCCTGTCTGTTGCTTCGCTGCAGGTTGCCATTGCACTGTGTTGTGCCCCTCTTTGCCCTGTACATCCTATACAAAACAGCAATTGTTGCTGCTTTCCTGTACACCATGTAATGCATCACATCATGAAAACATTTAGCTCAGCACACAGCCCGGTTCAGGCGCAGGGGTTTCCAACTTGATCGAGGGAGGATCCTGATAGATAGCCGCCTGATTCTGTTCAATGCGATCACGCTGATGACTCCAGGCTGCATCATGGACTGGTTCCTGCTCCTTCACTCTGCCGGTTCCTCCACAAAATGGGCACGTCTCTGTTACGGCTCGGTGATGAGCATCCGCCGTCCACATGTCCCTGGTGTAAATCGTCCCTGTCCCCGCGCATCGGGGGCAGTTTCCCATGGCTGCTGCCAAGCTACAGAGTCAGCACCTAATCAACAGCTTCACATCTGAGAAGAGGCTATGGCAGGCATTCTCGTGATCCATCTCCCAGCCATCACAGCACAGCACGACTCAATGGACCTGGGATTTAAATAAGCAATTCACCTGAAAAAACCTCCAGCACGTCTCCAAATGTCAATTCCTGCACATCAGGTGACAAATGCAGGACCTGATTCTGAGTGCCCGGATGACGAAAGAAGATGTCAATGTCCCGAATCAAACAAAGCAAGCGAGAAACATTCACCAAAACCGAAACCGCCACACCGCCACGACCAATAAACACTCCATCGTTGAACTAAAGTAGCAAAAGTTGGGAACAAAATATATCCAGACACCCCTTCCCCCCGCATTTACACACAAAACAAAGGCAGCAATGAGAGTATGGAACGTCAAGATTAAAAAAACACACAACAACAGAATATCACAACCAACATACAAACAAATATGCTCCAGAATCCCTCTTTCACCAGTTTCTCCCCTTGGTGAGCACGCGCTGCCTCTAGGTAAGCTGCATGTTCCGGATCCAAATCCTGGTGCATCGCAGGGTGTTATCGGGAAAGTAGTATAGGATGTGGCAACAGTTGTTGTGGTTGCTGATGTAGTTGGTGTAATTAATGATGATTGATTGTGGTTAATTAAGCATGGTTGATGACAATGAATGATGTTTGATGAATTGATGACGGCAAACCATGCTGATGGTTCATCACCTGATAATTCGAAAACGGATGGTCGCGGGATCCTGAGGGACTAGCAGGGGATCATCAGTGACTTCGGGATTTTGAGGGACTATTAGGGGATCATCAGTGATTTTTCCAGATTGCGGTGGTTTGCCAGGGGCAACAGGGAATGTCACGGGTGGCTGAAGAATATGATCAACAAATGCCGGTTTCATCCAACACCAGGTGTTGGCCACCAAGGCTTGCAACTATGAGCCACCGTGAACGGATATAGCGTTTAGAATGGGCATTGATCCAGGAACATCTAGCAACATACATTTGTCTATGCGCAGTCTATATGTATCTTAGTACAGCCTCTGTACAAAACAGTCCAAGAAAAAGGGGGCGTGGTCGCAAACAGAAAATTGTTGACCATTTGATCGCAGCAAACAGCCTTGCCTAAGGGCGTGTGAGTTATATAATGTTACCCACCATCAATGCACAATATGCATTAAGGGATGAACAGAATGGCAGCTACTGTGGTTACTAATGGGCTTTTCATGACGCAATTAACCACTAGGCCATCGACTGGTTCCAATCAACCACTGTTGACCTCATGATACTTCATCATACCTCAACCACTATCTACCACTACCACTTACCACTGCTACTAACCGCCACTCTTCACCACCACTATTGACCATCACTATGAACTATGAACCACTACGAGATAAAACACCCTTATCAATTGACCACTTTTGCCTTCGACTATTAACAACTAATAGTGGTATGATGGAATGTATTGCTATTAACCCCACTAATGGAAGGTAATTCTGCATCCTTAACAACTACCAACACTATCAATCAACCACCATTAAACACCACTATCAACTACCCATCTATTGACCACTATACCTTCTTACTGTTAACATCATCCAAGACACAACTATCACTAACATCTTCTATCAACATCTCACCTACTATGTGTTGGTAGTTCACCACCACCACCAGGTCATCACCAACCGGACCTACCATGGCCGGCCGCTGCGCTCCTCCAACGTCATCGTGGTGCCATCCCCGCTGAGCTCGCGCCAGAGCTCGGCGGTGTCGCCTCGGTAGCCCACCGAGGCCAAGCCCGCGCAGAACTCCTGGCACCGACCCCGACACCTCCAGGGGATCCCCAATCCCCCGGACGGGGATCCGCAGCCATGGAAGATCATCCCAGGCATTTCATGGATGATCTACCAGGATCTACCAGGATCTACTGCTACAACAACACCCTCGCAGTTCAATGTTTGAGAAGAATGGATGAATTCATCAGCATTCTCGAGTCTCGAGAAAATCAGGATCATAATCAAGTGCTGGGAGATGTCTACTGGAGCTACCCAAATTGGACCAAGCGATTTTCGAACCACCCGCGATCCACGAAAGGTGGGGCCCCCAGCTGCTAAGTTGCTAAACGGCGAATCTTGCCCAAGTTGTAGTGACTGACCATTGTCAGCCATTATAAGTCATAAACCATATCATTGACCATGCGCAAAATCATTATCGACCAGTATCAACCTCAATTGACCATACTTGACTATCAACTAATTTGTATATCAACCATACCTTATCCATTATCAATAATTAATCATATCAGTATGGTTGATATTAATAATCCAGTATTATCAATCATTATGGACAATAATGATGGATATGGGCATACTAGGATCCATACAATGGATAAGGAATAATTGATTAATCATAAACCAGTTCTGAACGAGTCGGGGGGCCCCTGGGCCCAACCTAGCGACGTTCTGTTGCTGCTCCTTGAAATCGAGTTCACCATCGCCATCGGAATCAAAATGTCTTCGCCAGGTGATGGCTATCCTTGGTGAGCTGTTGGTCATGCTGCATATATACATATACATATATGGTTTAATAGAGTTTAATGTGGTTTAATATGGTTTTGATGTGGTTTAATATGGTTTTAATGTGGTTTAATATGTTTTCAAGATGGTTTAACATGGTTTAATCATATGATTTACTGTGGTTTAATATGGTTTTGATGTGGTTTAATATGGTTTAATGTTGTGGAATGTATGATGATTAATGTTTATCTTATACTGTCTCATGTTAGTTCATGGTTCATATTGAATTAATGATGGTTTATATTTTTATATTGGTTTAAGTTTTGGCTTGAAAATGCTTGACCATTGTTTAAAATATTTTAAAATAATGGTCAGTTCATTGCTCAATGCTATGCTGGATTGACGATTGTTATTAAGTGTCCTGGAGTGAGAATGCAGCAAACACAATTATTAAATTATTGGGTTGTCTATCGGTGGGTACCCCCAACCATCCCAGAAACCTAAAAATAAAATTTTAAGAGAGGGAACCCGAATCAAAAGAAAGACTTTGTTTGCATTTCTTGGTGGTACACCATTAGAGTAAGTATCAATTTCTAGGTGTTTATTGTACAAACGTGATTTCAATTTTAATGGGTTGAAGGTGACCCCCTCATACAAAAAATGCTCCTAATATTAAAACTACTCTGGGTATCCCTGGGTGTTTTATAATGGGGGAGGACGGGGGTTAAGAATTTGGGAGAAAAGATTATAGAACCCTTTCTGGTTGGTGATTTCAACCCCTGCGAAAAATATGAGTCAACCAACGATTTGTGAGCAATTACTAGGGAAAATAGAAATGTCAATCAAACCACCAGCCAGTTGGCTGTTTAACCACTATTGCTGCTTCTTATTCCCTTTCATTAACATTAATTAACCATTGTTAACGCTGCTTATTAGCCATCATCAACGCTGCTTAAAAACCACCAATCAAATCAATGGGTAGCTGAACCTTCACCCCTGCCTGTGTGTGTTGAGCATGGGGTGAACGTTACCGGTGGCCGCCGGTGGCCCATCCAGCTGCACCTGAGACTCCCAACTTCCCATCGCCCCAGTCCTGCGAGCGCATCGCGGGACGCAGCGATGCGAACCCCCTGGAACGACCCTGGAACCTGGGTTGACCCAGCTGGGTTTCTGGTTGCGCAAATGATAGGAGATCATGGAAGCCTATGGTAAACCTATGGTAAACCCATGATAGGTTTCTGGCGCTCGCATCTGGCAACAGTTGTTGATTTTTAGTGGCGAAACCACTCAATGCTATGTTGTTGGAATCATGGAACGGTAAGATTCCAATTGTTTGGCCGTTCTATGCAGTTCTGCTATATGGGTTGGACGATATCCGCATTGTGCAAAGTGGCAGTCGGCCGTAGTTGTGCTACCATGGTCAGTTGCAGTCTCTTTATATGTTCATGCTTGTGGTCGGTGGTTCAACGCCGCGCAAGTCCCTTACTTACAGCAATTGCTACCAAGCCACAGATCACAGCTGCTATCATATGAGTATCTGACGAAACATAACTTGGGCATGTCCGGAAGGTCATCAGCAATTAGGGTGGACCCCTATCGGTTATGCATGTGTCGTATCTGCGTCTGTTGCCAATGAAAGGTATCGGTCACAGGGTGGCTTTGAACCGCGTGTGCAGGTTGTGAGCACATTTGTAATCTCAAGAGCGGACCAATACTAAAGTGTTCATGCAAAAATTTTGTCCGTTGCTCACAAGTTTAGGGACAATGGCTCATCTACACTTCTGGATCCAATGTGTTATACTACAACAATTAGGGATGATGGCTGCACTACCACAATATGGTGGTTTCTCAAAATAGGAGTGCTCCTACAGCATCCTTTATTGACCGTTCATGGTAACAAACCAACCATCTTTTCAGGGTTCCCTATAAACATAGAAACCCACAAATCTAGTATCACAATCTATCTATCTATATCTATTTCTCTCTCTCTCTCTCTCTCCCTCTCTCTCTCCCTCTATATATATCCAAAAAAAATATATACATATATATACACGCATAAATATATATATATATATATATATATGGTCACCCTGTCACCCTGAGTGTACCAACACCCCCCTTCCCGGGTACTCCCAGGCCCCCGTCCCGCATCTTCTGCAGGAAGATGGCCGCCTGGCAACAACCCACGATTTGCTCAGTGATCATCGTTAAAAAATGCTCAGTGAGTAGGTTTCTTCAAAGATGTATATAAACAAAAATGATGCCTATGACACTATGTTTGTTTGCTTACTTTGCTCTGCTTTTTTTTATTTGTTTGATTCTTTGCTTGGTTTGCTTGATTTGCTTGGTTTGCGTGTATGTTTGTTTGTCCGTTTGTTTGTTTGTTTGTTTGCTTGTGTGTTTGTTTGTTTGTTTGCTTGTGTGTTTGTTTGTTTGTTTGTTTGCTTGCTTGCTTGCTTGCTTGCTTGCTTGTTTGTTTGTCTGTCCAGTAGCTATGGAACCAGAGACAGCTGTAAAAACCAGTGACCACTCAATCTCCAACCCCCGTCTACAAACAGCAGGCGTTCAATGTCAGTAGTCGGAAGAGATTGCCATCTAAGTTTTTCGCCTCCCAACTGCTTGTGTCTGCGCACAGAACAGGAATAGCATAGCAGGGATTTGTGCCAAAAATACAAAAAATACTTGAAATACAACAAACATATCATGTAGAATGGCATGGCAAATCCAAGCTGCTTTGGTTTTGTCCAGGTAGAATGTTCCATTGCGCACACTTTTGGAATGCACAGGTAGAATAAGGATCGTATCTCTGTCTCTGCAAACAGATCTGAAAGGATCTCTCAAACGCCAGCGAAAACCCGGCGTAAACATGGCCCAAAAGAGAACTTTGCACGCTCACACAACAGAATTGATTGTGTCTTCCGAAATTGCTGAAAAAAATCGGTTTGTCCATTTATGGTGGTACCTGACCAACTATCCAACAATTGCCATTAGTAGGGAGACTAACCAGCTATGGGGGATGCACCCTTTGTTCGACAAAGCCATGTCAGGGAAAAAACAACTATCCCATGGAGGCTCCCAAACACGTGCATCTTTCACAACCCCCAGAGTGTCATGGCGCCTCATTTTGCGTGCTGCCGCACCAACGATCTTTAAGACGTCGGCGAACATCGAAGTAATCCTTCGCCCATTTGGTGCTTGAAGACAACAACAGAGTTTGGACCCAGGTAGGTGGAGTTGCTGCAAGCAAGGCTATTGTTTCATGAAGTTTGCTTTAGGTGGCTTGAAGGACTGTTGTTAGTTGATCTTTTCAGCTTGGAACCCAAGTTACAGGGAGCTGGTTCGCTGCCACAAATCACTGTTGTGCTTACGTCCTCTCCTGTGAATCAATCGTTGCCGAGACGAACATGATGATGAAGTTGCGTTGCTCCATTGTTCGTAGCAGGGGGTACGGTATCCCCAAACCATCTCATGTTTCACTCTGAAGTATCAGGAAACCACCTAAGAAATCGATTTGTTCATGTAATCCTCAAGTTACATATTTCATGTATTGCTAGGGCCAGGGCCTAATTCTTCACACAATTCCGGTGCCTGACCATCGTAGAGCCACATACCTTTTGCATCCTGTTGCCGATTGTTTCCATCAAAATTTCCAATGGGTGGTTTCTTAGAATAGGGGTATCCCAAATAATCCTGCTGTAACCATTCATAGCAATACGCCAACCAACCATTGTGGGGGGATCCCATATAACTTGAGAAACCATCAGCCACTTCGCATCTTATTATTTGACTACTTACTCAGTAAAGTCCAGTCCTGGATACGCTCAATACTTTGTCTTTACTGTACGTCTTCCACTATGGTTCTTAAATTCTCATATCCATTCCCACCCTCACGGAGTGCCGATGCTTGGAAGTAGCAGTCGCGTAAGCATCATGACGGCTATAGCCCATAGATATCTATAGATCACAAACATAATTTATACAATTACTACCAACTACCCCCCCAAGATGAACGACGTTGAATGAATAGCCAATGTGGCTAATTTGTTAAAGACCTCTATTGCCTTCATTGACTAAGATGAGTAGCTGCTCATGTTAGCTATTCCATTTGCCAATGGGTGCTACTCCTGGTGCTAATTTGAATGCTTACAAGTCGATCCACTTGAGCAGCACCCCGCCTCTTTGCCTTCAAACTGCTCCCGCGACTGTGACACGCAAATGATGGCCTCCACAACGTGTGAATCGTGTGAAATGACAAACAGCTACACCATCCCCTGCCGCAATGGATTGAAATGGTCGTTCAAAGTGAGGGACTCCAAAAAATGGTTGGTTTAGAACTATAAATGATTCATATTTCACAATTTTGGCGTACCCCGGTACCCCTATTACAAGAAACCCTGAAATGTTTGGTTACCAGCTGGTCCGAACCTGGGGTTCCAGGTACAAAAGGTTCTAATGAAGCCGATAAGACTGATATAACCAACTAGGTTCATCACTTCCAGGTTCATAACTACAATCAACATTTAACATGATTTAACTGTGTAGAACTAATCAAATACGGAAAGGCAACAGCAGCAAGAACTGACCACATCAACCACTATCGTACTACTACTTCTATTACCGCAATTGCCACTACTACAGCGGCTGCTACAACTTGTACTCCTAGTACTACTGCTACTACAGCGCATTCGATGAGTGGGAAAGCTGGCAAAACAAGGGATGTATTTTAGAAATTGAAAGCAACAACATGACAAGTAGGTAAGCCGCAAAAAGACAGCAACTGCCACCGCTGCGATGTGCGTGCTCAGTCACAGCAACGGACAAGGAGGAACTCATGGTTGGGTCACCATGACGGGGATGCTACTGGAGTCACCAGTAAGAACTTGTAATAGAACTGGACGGATGTATCAGTAAGCAGGCGGGCAAACATCAATTGTCTATCAACATGTATTTAGTTGTCAACATATCAACAATCCAAATCGCAATTGGATTCAAGTTCATAACTGTTTGGATGCCCAATGCAGGGCTAGAGGCGGTGGGTGTTGACATACCCACCAATAACTCCCTGTAATTAACCTTCGTTCACTGTTGACATTGTCAACCGTCAACATGAACTTTCGTCAAACATTTTTGTTCACCATCATTGCCCATCACCCAATTGCGAGTTTTTCCATGACCAACATCATAATATATACTTCCTCCTCTGATTACCCATTTCTACTATCAGTGATGAACAAAGTGTGAAGTTGTCTGAGTAATCTTTCTTAATAAACGATCAAGAAATCGCCCATCATCATAAAGCATTGCCACTATCACAGATAATCACCACATACAAAACATTAAGTTTTATCCACGCCGATGATGATGCTTAGCCATAATCACAAATAATCAGGAAATAACTATCATAAACCATTACCATAACCATGACCAACCATAACCATCATCATATCATACTGAAACATCATTCCCTCGCGCAAAAAAACCGCTTCACCAGCGCGCTCCACTCGTCACCTGATCGCCGCGCTCTGTACACGCGTCCTGAGCAGAGTGAAAGGCGAAAGGCGAAAGAGTGGTGTAGTGATTGGCAATAACGATGGCTATAGTGGCAGAATGGGACTATACCATGAGAATAGTATGCTATAATGGGATAATGTTGATGACGGGATAGTGGCCAAAATGGTATTATGATGTATTTTAGAATGATTGGCAATTCCGTTCAAATAGTGGAATGATAATGGGATCATGGGGCAATGATGATGGGTATCAGTACGATCATGGTATAATGGCTGTTCAAACAGCGGATAATGATAGGTAATGATGTCTACTAGGGGTGAGTCATGGTTTGGATCATGATGGTTGTATCATGCATGTTCAAACGGGTTGATCAAGAGATGTCGCAAAATAAATGCCAATAATGGTGAATGGCGACAAATCGTGGCAGTTTCTGGGCGGCCACTGATGCAACATCGATACAATCCGGAACCAACGTGCACCAACAACGTTGGCAGTTCCGTGGCTGCTGCTATGGGGATGACCCACAGTTCTCCCTCCTGTCCTCATCAGACATGGCGATCTGGTAGACGTTGAGCCAAATCCACAGTGGAATTTTGGATGTCAAGTCGCTGCTGAACTCGCAGGGGAATCCCCTGACTCTTGAGGTAAGTGACAAGATAGATCGAGTTGAAATGCTGCGCTACGTCCAAAACACTGGAAATGAACCGAAGGAATCACTTTAGGGGTTCACCAGGCCCAGAAATGGAACGGTACAACCAGCTACTGTACTCTACTGCTTTTGGATCAACTTGTACAGCATCAAAAACCATCATGGCCATACTTGTCTAGTCGTCATTGTTCTCATCATGGCCATGGATCATGGTGGGCAGCTATGCAGCTACTATGGAAACACATCTCACAGCATGTTGATCGAATACCTTGGCATTTTCCGCATGGCCTTTTGCAGCTAATCAATCAGCACAGCTGATAGCATTGAATCCATGGTTGGATCCATTCCACCTGGGATTTATCAGTGGAATCTCTGCACATGACAATGGCATCATATCATAGTAGCATAGTTTTTGGAGCCGTCCAAGCAAGTCCCAGGTGGTATTACACGTTTGACTGTCGCGCGTGCAATCGCCATGTTAGCAGGCTGGCGTTGCCTGAAGGTGGGCAATGGCGGACGGCCATCACTTCTCCGAATGGATGGCCTCGCTTTGAAACAAACAGAATTTTGGTCATAAGATGGCCTCAAATGGTGGTTTCTGAAAATAGGGTACCCCAAAAAATGGCTGGTTTATTACTGTAAATGACTATAAATGGATGATTTCGGGGTACCCCTATTTTGAGAAACCCTCAAATCAATTCTGCCTTTTTGATGGCCTCAAACAATCCTTTTGGTTACTTAAGATGGATGGACTCAAATAAAACTGCCTTGAGTTTCCTGCTTGTCTCAACATGGCGACATCTTTTGCCACCCCATTCGAAGGGACTGAGCACAAGCTCTATCCACCACTTACCTTTGTAGAAGCCAGTTTCTGTTTCACGATTTATACTACACATTTTTGCGCATGCTGCTTCTTTGAAAAGGTGACGGCAGGATCAAGGAACCTTGTTCAAAACAAAGAAAACAGTACTTTCGTGGAGAAATGGGTCGGTGGCTTTCTTTGGCAACGTTGACCGACCCCACTTTACAAGTTCTCCACAATAAGACTCCCTCTGGACGACAAGCGTTTGGTCAGTCCAGCGAGGTCTTCCCAGCAAGATCGCCAGGAATTGCAAAACTCAAAACGTACAGTGGGCTTGAAATGGCTTGAAATATTGGCACTTGGCCCCAGGTATGAACAGAGTACAGCAGATTGCGAGGATTGAACATCTGCACGGCACTCTGATTATTGAAATGTTGGGAACATAAGATTTGCGCGTGGCAAATGTCAAATTTTCATAATATAATCATATGAATCATTATGAATGATTGCAGCATTTATACACTGCACATTGCATGCACCTTGCCCTACTCTTGAGAAAGAAAACACAAGAGATTCTCGAGACACGAGGACTGCCTTTGTTTGAAATTTGCTTACCAACCTACTTGGCTTCCCACCCAGTTCATTCCGCATTGATTTCAGCCATGCCATTGGTACACTCGTCAGCCGACCCAGCTTATTCATCACCGGGGACCAGCCATGTGCCACATCAGCTCGGCTAGTCGGCTGCTGATTGGAAGCGCAACCAGCCCCCAGCGCTGCTGGGGTTTTCGGTGCCGCTCCCAGGCACAACCTCTAAGTCGTTTCGTTGGATGGTCAAATAGCAGCAGCGGTCCCATGGGACCGCTGCAGTTCTTGGTGTTGTCCTTGTTTCTGGTAATCAACAAATGATACTGAATAATAAAACAAAATGGCTCATGGTGAAACCTTGTATGGCAACTAAACTCTGTTGGTATTGTTCTCGTAGTTTTAATGATCACAAGCTGAAAGATCTTTTGTGCACGGTTGAGAAAATAGGTTCATGCACGAATTATTTAGGCACTCATGTTTCACGAACTTCAACGAATCTGATTAATGGATATAGGCTGTCCCAAAAAATATGAATCAACATCAATCAACCAACAATTTCCAAATCTTGGGATAATACAATACAAAAAGGTTAGTCAACCCACCAACCAGCTATTGTTGTTGGCTATCCCCCATATGCACTATCAATTAACCATAGTGAAATATCAGAACCTCCCATGGTTTCCCTATAAAGCCACCAAATAGTTGTTAAATCATGATTGTCCCCTACTAACCACTACAATCACGATAAGTGATTGGTCCCCTACATTCTCCCCTACTATTGATCATCATTGTTGCTTATAATCCCCTATAAACCCTCGCTTTAAACAACAACTATAAACTATATAATCACTCTCATTAGTCTTGATTTATTATCCCCTATTGTTGCTGAAGGTTGGAGTTATAATCCCTTGGTTTAACGCCTTGGTTTAACCGGCACAACCAGCGTTTCACCACCCAACAACCGCGTCACGTGCTGACCATCGCCTCAAGCGTCCAGCTTGGCCTCGGCAACATCATGTGCCTCAAAGGGCGCACGACACACGGGGCACGCTGTGCTCTGCTTGCGCCCGGAGACAGACCACCGGGCCTCAGCGCACGCAACGGGAGGCAGGGGAAGGGTGTCTTAACCAAAGTTGAAGCTGAAGTTGGGCGAAGTGGAAGTTGAAGTTGGTTGAAGTTGAAGCTGATTGAAGTCGAAGTTGGGTGAAGTGGAAGTTGCTTAAAGTCGACGCTGGTTGGTTGCTTGCGTGCTTATTTGGTTGGTTGGTTGGTTGGTTGGTTGGTTGGTTGGTTGGTTGGTTGGTTGGAGGTTGGTCGTTTCATGCTATCTGTTTTGGTTTGCTTAGATATCGGAACGCGGCTGCATCGAATGTAACATCACTTATAAGCATCAATATGTACCTATCATCACCAACACTGTACGGATCATCAAGAAACTATCATTAAATCTATAATTACGGGTTTTCTCCTGCTATGTTCCATTCTCACTCCCCACTATTAGCCGCAATTGATCACTGTGAAACCAACTAAACATCATCCATCATCTGCATAACAAATCATTACAATATGATATAAATATATATATATATAAATCAACCATTCTTTACCATCGTTATTTGTCAACAATGAACCATGTGCAACCAGTGCGCACCACTGTTTCAATGCAACCCTTGTCCACCCAGGTGCTACACGATTGGCAACTGATCTAAGCTTACGGGCATCGGTGAAGTGACACGAGCAGCCATGGCTGACCAGGCTGATCGACCTGTGACTTGTGTTCGCTCAAATCAAGTAAACCAGCGTAAACTGAGAGTCAGCTTGGTCAGCCATGACTAAGGAAACTCACTGGGAATCTTAGTCACTCGAATCAGTTGCCAAGGAAACTGAGAATCAAACAGGGTACGCTAACCGGAAAACAAACGGTAAAAACTAAAAGTGGTGACTAGAAACAGGTCAACCAACTGAGATACAACTGAGAAACTGGTAAACTACCTGAGTAGAGCCATGTTTCTCAGTTTACCCAAAAACAGAGTGGTCACTACAAACAAGATCAAACAAGTAAACTTACCTGGAAGAGTTTTGAGTATTCTCTGGGACCTGGAAGTCAAGTTGTATAATCACATTTTTTGCAGGTAAACCATCAACAAAAGGTGGATTTTCCACTTCCGGAGGGTAGTGTTTTGTGGTATTTCTTATATAAACACCCAACGTTTAGTCCAACTGGGAGTGTTCAAGCCTTTTGAACCCTATTATAACTATTATGCTCTATGGTTTGAATGGCCACCTCAGACCTGAAGAAATATATCTCACACAAAGAATCCTCTGATAGATGCTATGTATATCTGTTTGCTATCCTAGAAAGTTATCAATTTACCGTCCTTTATTTCAATGCATTGTCCTGATTTGCCATCACTTCTGTTTTTACCATTTTTTTCTGCTGTAAATCAACTGGTTGATCTACGGTACTGGAGCAAACCAGTTCCCTAC
>VSDK01012473.1:63957-80374 GCA_009767595.1 Symbiodinium kawagutii
GAAAAGAGTGTGCTCCCCGCGGTTTTCCGCAGAAACATCGAACAGTGCTTACTTCATCGGTGAAGCCCCTTGATGGAATGCCCCAGAGATGACATTCATCTTTGCAACCATCATGACCAAATAGATCTGAATTTTAGCAAAAAAAATGCCCAGCAATGCTTTGAGTTTCCCTGCCCCCTCCATCTTTTCCATTGAGTTGTTTTATAAACTACTCTGACCAACTGTGTCCAAGTCAGCATAATCAAAAACCATTATCTTTATAAAATGGACCTACCAACTTCCAAACTTTCAGTTGTGCTTGGATACTAAATTGTTATACAATGACTAGCCAACATCTGCCATCATGCACCGGAAAAGCCCACGACCAGGCATATTTTTTATAGAATGTATGGTTTAACAAAACACCAGGATCCAAAACCCAAACACAATTACCAAATGTCTTTATGGAATGCACCTACCAACAAACCCAAACAAATGATATTTAGAGCGTTTAAGGCTATAAAATGGAAAACCACTGTTTTTATAGAATGCAAGTACCAGCAAATCCATGCCGTTCATGGTCTAATTTGTGCATTTTCTGTTTTCTGCAACCAGCTCTCCTTTATGCAGTGACCCTGGAAATGCAATCTATAAGGAGTAAAGGTTCCCCATTTCATAAGGGACCATTTCATGGGGTATATTAATAGTTAGAACCCCGATTAAAAACCACCAACCAGCAGTTGTTTAACTTAAAACTGTTTAACCAGTATTGTTGGTTACTATCGCCTATTATTAACCATAATAAATCATGGCTCAACTTCTATTTACCCTGGTTGAAACCACCCATGTTGTGCTGGCGACCACGTGAAACGCTTTGACCCGCCCATGGGCTGACCACGGTTCCGTGGGTGGCTCTCCCCCGCCTGAGCCCTGTCGTGACCGGCTTGCCGGCGCTTGGTTCTCAGGTCCTGCGGGCTGGAGGATCATGGAGGTGCAGTGGTGAAGTGGTGAAGGGATCTATTAACCAGGGTTAAGTAGTGAATTAAGTAACCTTAAGTAGTGAATTAACCAGGGTTAAGTGACTAAGTGGTGAATTAAGTAGTGAATTCTAATGGTTAGAGGAGCTAAAGTGGTTAAGAGTTTGAACCTCTGGCAGTTCCTAAGCTGGTTGCGCTACAAATCACTCTCTCGTTTTGGGTAAGACCATGAATAAATAGTGAATATTCCACTTCCAGGTTAGTTTGCCGGAGTGGAAGTGGTTAAGTGGCTTATTCTAACGGTTAATGGTCAGTTCCCAAATGATAAATACAATGGTCTATTATCATGATGGCTTTCCGAGTAGAATGAGTGATATCAAATATCATGATACAATAAACTGAAGAACGGTCATAGAATACCACGAAAATATCATGATGGGTTTAGACTGGGGAATCCCCGTAGGATATTTTTCTTGATTTCCCTATAGAATATGGTGATTTTCATCAGGACAACCCCAGCGGTTGACCCTCTACATTGAGCATAATTAGTGGTGAAACAAGAAAAGTTGATGATAATAAAGGCAACATTATCCTGGTTGGTGGTTGTAGGCCATCCCAAAAACATTAGTAAACCAACCAAGCAACCAAGCAACCAAGCAAGCAAGCAAGCAAGCAACCGACCAAGCAAGCAACCAACCAACCAACCATTTGTCCATACCTGGAAAAAAACACAAATGTTTGAAACCACCAAGCAGTATCATATCATCACAATATCTGTCAGGATATATCACTGATTATCCATTATTGTTGGCCTTTAACCATCCAAAATTTACCATGAATTACGTGTAATCAACCTTTAATTAGCCATGAAGTAACTGCTATCTATCCTAATTTTCCCTTTATGCACCATTAAACAACAACCTGGTTGGTGGTTGAACAATACCTATGAGCAAAAATGCTTGTCAACCAACCATGTGTCAATGATTACATGTGGGAAAATTGAAAAAAATGAGAATCAAACCACCGACCAGTTAGCTGTTTAACCACTATTGCTGCTTATTATTCCCTATTGTTCCCATTATTAACCCTGGTTGAAACCACCAACCAGAAACATGTCATCACAATTCAACTAAGCATGCACAAAATGATAATATCTCCAGAGACGTATCTCCTTCTCGCCGCTCCGGCTCGTTGTGAGGGTGTTCTTGTGGCACGCCTGCGTTCTCGTTGGGAAGGGAAAGCATCTGCCATGGAACAGCTGCACTTTAGGTGAACATGCCAACAATTAGACAGGTGACTGGTCGTAGCTTGTGGAACCAAATGGGTTTCTGCCAAGCTATAGGGTAACCGTCATGGGCCCCACCAAAAAATTGGTTTTGAGGGCGCCATTATTTTGGCACATACCCAAATGATGTGCAGAGCTGGGGTCGGGTACAGAGTTTTGACCCCACAGCCATGTCACCATAGCAGACATTCATATGTTGGACCAAACCATTGGCCAGCGTTGGACCAATGTATTACGATTAGTATTGCTTGGCCCTAAAACCACCATCTACCTGGGTAGGAATCTCAAGCACAATAAAGCAGTCCAACTCTGAATGCAAAAAAATTAAGAGAAACAATCAAGGTGTTTTTCCCAATCTGTTCGCAATATGTTCGGCTGTGCATGTGTAGATAGGTAAGCGTGCATGTCACATGCCATGTGCACCCATTCAGTGTAATTATGTGTATATGCGTCTATGTTTTCAGGTTTTGTAGTGCAATTGTAATGAAATGAATTGCAATGTGAATCATGTATTTATGTATATATTATGTATGTATGTCTTATGTTTATGTGTGTAGTTGATATTGTGCTTGCTTAAATGGATATAGTCATACAAATAGATACATGGATGGATTCACATATGCACATACAATCACATACAGTCATCATTCTAGGACACCTAAAGCCACCCAATCGAAGCACTTTGTAGGAAATTCCTTTGTTACCAGTTGGCTGATTCCCAAAATGACAGTCATCAGCATTCATAAGAATCAACACTTCAACGAACTGGCTCGTACTGCCATTGATACACAGGTGAACTAACCATGGCTACTAACCACTTACAAGCTGGTGCCCCCAGCTGTTACTCAAGTTGGCTGATAACTAGGCTACCTACCTTGGTAGATATAACAGGTTGATTGTTTATGGTTAAATGCCCTATTTACCACCTTATACCTGGGGCACCACCTTGTATTGATGGGACTATCATCCAAGCACTCGCCGAGCCGAATTGATTCGTTACCCACCAGGTGCCCCGCGGTAGCCCGACCTTCATCCAAATGGCTGCTCCCATCTTGTGCTTCGAGATCAAGGTGACCTGGTCCAACCAATTTTGTGGCCAATTGCTTCTGTAAACAAATCTACAACTAGATCAAGTAGAGGTACATGCACATTCACTATGTGACTATACGCACATGTATCCACATGTGCAATACATCTATGCACATATGTAGATGTATGAATTGTGTATAGGTTAAGTCATACATATGTACACGCAAGTATGCATTGACAAGTCTCACTCTGTTCCTGTTTTTAGCTAGTTGTGGATCACTGCTTTTCACGTCCCGTCCAGCTGAGCAGTGTTGTGGCAGTGCGGCTGCAGGGATAATCACAGCCACATTTGAATAGTTGAGCTGCTTCAGTTGATTAAGCCACAACTGAACCACCAAGCGGATCAACTCACCAACAGTTCATGGTTAGGTTATTGATTCAAATGGATCTGTCATGTTGTGGGTTATACTGCTCTGTAGCATGCAGGGGATATGACTAGGAATCAGAAAATATACTGGGATACATGGATGAAATCGCTTTGACATTGGGTTGATGGCTACCTTAGAATTACCCTCTGGCAAACTAACCTGGAAGTTGAACATCACCATTTTGATCGCTAAAAACCATTATAAATGGTGGATTGATTCTACTTCCAGGTTAGTTTGCCGGAGTGTGTACAGAATGGCCAGGTTAGTATCATAGGAATCATCGCTTAGCTCAACTGCCATTGCGGAGCAATGCCTCTCCCACAGCTCTCCCCAGGTCCTGGTACAATCTCCGGCGACATGGCGACAATGATAGGAACAGCTCAGCCCGTGGGAAGATTGCGCTTAAATACTGCGCAAGTGCTCAGATGGTCGAAGGTAGGCAGAGAGAGCAGCAAATTAACCGTCAAACGGGGAGGAAATCCCGCATCATTTGCTCAGCAGTATACTTGGGTGTGCACTCCCACTTAGTAAGTGGTCACTCACCATGGTTTTTAGGGGTTGGTTCAGCTACCTTATAGGGCTTATAGCCATGGTTATAACCCTAGCTGCCCATCCAAGTAATCCCCCAGAATGCCCCAGAACAATCTATGAACTGCCGGTGTTTGACACTGGTCAAGGCTCGGCAATGCGACCGGTTCATGCAACTGATGTTGCGACCAGTGTGTAACATTTGCCACAGGACCCGCATTGGCCCCTGCTTGTCAGTTGTTAATGTCTGAAAATCCTTCGGTCCTCCTTATTTGCCACCAACCAGTTGGCTGTTTAACCACTATTGTTGCTTGTTATCCCCTATAATTCACCATCATTGCCCTGGTCGAAACCACCAACCAAAAGCACAGGCGATGGCAGCCGGCATCCTGTTTTGTCACCAAGCAATGAGTCGGAATGGCCATCTGGCTATCCCAAGAGCATAGGGCTGCCTCGCATGCAGGATGGTCCGACCTGCGACAGTGCACCAGTGGAGAACCGTTCAGGAGGGGATGGGATCTGGGAAGCATCTGCTACATGGTGGCTTGGTTTCCATTAGTCTTAAGTTGGAAGTGGTTCAAAAGATTTCAAAAGTGGTTTCACTTAGTTTTAATCAGAAATCGGTTACTCGGCTATTTTGCTGCTCGTGAAGGTTATCTATCATATAAACAGCTCATCCTTCTTATGTCTTTATATTCATATATATATATATATTTATTTATGTTTTTTTCTGTCAAACTATGAGTTTGACAACTACGGTTGTCATGTTGAAACATAAGCGTTGAGAGGCATGAATCACGTATTGTAAATGTTAATATTATGTTCCCACATGTGTTGCCAATCACGGTTGTACTGCTATACTATGTTATACCTATGAAACAAACAATCTCGTCATTCTATCAACCACCTATCAACCATTGTTAACCACTATGCACCACTCCTAATCATGAACCTTTTCTGTTTCAGCCCATTAGGCACTGATTCATCCGCAGGGTCAACGGCTGGCTCGGCTCCTCCTCGTATTCCCGCTTGCTCTTCACCATGCTCTGAAAGGCTGGGCCCTGCCGACGCAGTCACTTCGCGTTGGAGAATGGCTGCCGGATGGTTGACTTGGGGTTTTATAAGGGAACCTCAGATAAGGTGACTAACACCTATTGATTGGTTTTATAAAGTGAATAAGTTGGTTATGATTAATTATCGGGGATAGCAACCAACAATAATGCTTAAACAACTAGTGGTTGGTAATACTGGGGATAAACACCAACCAACTCCAGTCACACATGTTGGTAAATAACCCATGATTAATGATGGAGGATAGTGGGTGATGATGCTTGAAGAGGACAAGTCAAATTGATGATGCTTAATATGGCTGTGGGTCAAAACCCTGTACCCCTGGTTCCCCACCGTTAACCATTGTTTTCCCTATAGTTTGTTGGTTATTCTCCCCAACTATTGGTTGGTTAATATTGACCCATAGCCATATTGGCAAATCAAGGCTGGCTAATCATGGTCCTTGATGGCTAGGAATGGTCAATCATGGCTCATCATGGCCATCATGTTCTAGTGAATATTGGTGGACAGTGATCACAAGCTGTCAATGTTGGCTGATTAAGAGTTGAACATAAATAAGGAATAAATAAATAATGAATCCATGTGTGTATAAAAAGCAATATCTCTATCTATCTATATATATATATATACAATCAAGCGACATTTCCACACATTCACAAACCCAACCGAACCTTAAGGCAATTCATTGCCGCACCATAGCACTAGGGCAACCCCTCGCCGTTCCTGTGCCAACATAGAGCCACCCAGCCAGGCAGCGTATCTCCTGGGCAAACGGGTTGGTGAGACTGCAACAGCCATGGCGGCAAGTCAGTCATGGGTTCATAGTGGGGGTTTCTCAAGCGATGGAGGAATTGTTACTATAAAATGGTTGGTGCTAATGAACTGGTGTTGCTTGTTTTTTTCAAATGGGATTATAGTAGTCAACTATAGGGATTCATGGGGGATAATCACCAACAAAATTATGGTTAAACCTATATGGTGGTTTCTCAAGCCATAGGGAACCATAGAAATGGTTGGTTTATTACCATGCACGGTTAATTAGTCTAAACTGGATGTTTGCTGGGGTACCCTTGTGACTTGAGAAACCACCATGTAAGGATGGTCATAGAAGGATGTTATCCAAAATGCACCAAAATGCAGATATGGGTGTTTCTCAAAATAGGGATACTCCCAAATCATCTCCAAATTGTCCGGTTTAGATGATCAGTGAGTGATTTTAGGGGTTCCCCAATTTGAGAAACACTGATATGTGAATACCTCAACCACTTCTTGACCATTACTAACCAATGATTGGCCACTATTGATCATAGAAACTCCATAGAAAATTCCATAAGACAACCTTTATTGTTTGACTGGTTTCATGGTCGATCAGTACATAGAGACCTGGTCAAACAGGGAACAGCTGGGGTAGACGGGACGACAAGTACTGATCCACAAACATATGATCAATACCATGCCTACATCATGGCATGATGAACGGTTCAATGATTGTAATGATCACCAAAGTGGTGAATATGATAGATGTATATATCAAGAATAATCAGGATAACGATAAGGGTGAAACATGATTATCAATACAATACTGACTGGTGAATAATGCCTTAAGACATTATAGTATTAATTCTATAATGGCAGCAATTCAAATGATGTTTTGTTAACAACGATCGACAACGATGATTCTCTACCAGCAACACTTGAGTCTCAGGATCACTTGAAGTATCAAGCACTTACAGTTACAGCATGAAGGAGAAATAAGGATAATAGTGTGAATCATGATGTATGGTTGATAATGGCCATACTGACAACAAATGATGACGATTTATAAGTGCTATAACATGTTACTTGTTGTTATTACAAATTGACTATGGTTCATTTGTGATGCGTGTGCATCTCCATAAATGGTGATTCATCGGGATAGTGACACCAGCAGTACAGGAAAGCCCGCCAACGAGAGCTGGTGGTCAGCCTTGGGAATATGGCTGTTTCTCAAAATAGAGGACCCTGCAAACCATCCATCAACAATGCATCATTATTAAATGCTGGTACAGGAATAAACCAACCATTTTTGGGTCCCTTTATTTTGAGAAACCAACAAATAGAAATTTCCACTTTTGCAGCTCAAAAAACCGGTTGATCTGGCACAGCATGAAAACCCCTTCTGGTGATTCACCAACCACTACGAACCTAGCATATCCTAGTATTCAACAGTGGTTCAGCAATGCTTAATAAACATCAATCAACCACATGTTGATTGATCATAGGTGAATTCACAATGATTCACCAGTCCTTTATTCACCACTACTTCTTCACGCGCAATGATTTACCGGGTCGGTTGCTGGGAAAATCTAGTGCTGGAAACTCTGGGGAGTTTCCAGCGTTTCCCAGGTCGCTTTTCCGATCAGAAACTTCTGGGTTAACCAATTCCTATGAAAAATATGCTGGTCAACCAACCATTTAGTTAATCACTATATTCCCAGAATGTTAAAAAACAAATATTCACCATGAGTCAAGCACTGAAAAATATATTCACTATTTAGGTGATTTTCCCATCGTCAAGCACTAACAAAAAGAAGTCCACTTGTTGCTATCACCTACCCCAGCCCGACCTCACCCCACGTCAAGCTCGAGGGACTGCTGTTTTCGAACCTTGCTACCGTGCACTTGAACCTGGCGCCAGCTCCCGGTTGGGGTCGTAGGGATTGGTCGAATGTATCGAATGTATCCATGGATTGAAAGATCCAAGGCACGGAACCAGCCACAAGGTATCTGCCCCTTGGGGGAGCTTAGATGGCCAACACCAGGCATGTCTCGGTTCAACAATCAAGCAGCTATCATTGTTGGTCGCTGTCCCCATAGTTCACCACGATTGACAACATAGTTCGCCACTTTTCGGTAGCACCAGCTACCAGGGGATGAGTTAGACCATTGGCCTGCTAGTCAACGCCCAATGGATGCTCAAGCAAATTGCTAGGCTGGTCAACCCAGTCGAATGGGTAAATCGACCGATCCAAGTAGATCCATTTGTTCATAAACCAGAAGCAGTTTACCTTAAATAGTGATGTATCACAAACAGTGATGTACCACAAATGGCGATGTATCACAAATAGTGGTGGTTCATCAAAATGGATCTGACTATATGTGAGATGAATAAAGCACCACTGTTACTTTGATATGGAATATAGATGAATACGGATCAACTGGTTCATTGATATATGGCAGTGGATCAAAACCCTCTACCCCTGGTTCCCCTATAACTAATCATTGTTTTCCCTACTATTGTTGGTGAACTTATCCCCCATGGGTTGGTTGGTTAGTATTGACCCATAGCCATATGGATCTACACATTGCTTTGTCCCAGTGACTGGTCCAACCCAGCTGCAGGGCCGTCCCACGTAGCACGAGCCCCGCGCTCCTCGATATCTTGGGGTCGCCGTCCCGTAGCCATCTCAGCCTGGTCGGAGGTCAGGACCAACGAGCTGGTCCAGTGGATGTTTGAAGGCATCAAAATGGTCACTGTTAGGCTGGTCCAACAAGATAAACCAAGGACTTAACATTGACTAGACATCTTGAACCAAGGCATCCATGTTTGGATGGTCAAAAGACTTAAACGAAATTGAAATCCATAAAAAGTGGACGGTGCAAAGATGTGAAACGAGTTCGCCAACATGGAAAGTTCTTGTTTTTTTTGGTGGGTGGGTTCACACATGTGAAGTACACATACACACTCTGAATTGGACTCACGAGAACATGGTTTTGAACTCTTCCACTAATCAAGTAATGAATACCAAAAAGCCAGTAGGATTTCAAGACTTGTAGACGTGTACCCTGCTGTTCTCGTAATCCTGATTCAACATGTTATCAAGTTCCAAGAGCCAAAAAACCATCCATACAGTTCTTTGTAAACGCACAAATGCTCTTTCCTCCTTTCCAACTGAAGGGTAATCAGTGTCAGCATTAACACCATCCAAGATGGAGCCCCAACAATCATAAGGGATCATAAGGGGAACCAAAATTACATGAATGTCACCGACATGGGGCGCCAATTCCCAAACCACAGCTTTGATCATCCCCTGGTAGCTGGTAAAACCGGTTCTAGTAGAGCTAACCCACCAGGCCCAAGTTTGCCACCATAGCGATGAGCTACCAAGTATCAGGGCTTCACGTGGATCAATCAGTAGGCATGATCAACCAAGACTATTTGGGCCTGGCCTCTCGAAACCCCCGCATTGATTTGGGTCAGATCGGGCCCTGGCGAAGCGAAAATCGCTCCCGAGCACCAACCAGCCATCATTGACCATCACTCACCACGACCAGCCCCGGCGACACGAGATGTCAATCGCGTCGGGGGTTCCTCGCCTTCTGCAAGCGAAGGTCCACCAGCTTCTGGACATCTAACTGTAGCCGCTCCTAGCTGCGGCAGCGAATCATGGGTAGTCATGGTGGGTTGTCATAGTTATCCATCTTGTATCAAATCACGTTTGTATATAATATCACGGTGATTGATCATGATTAGGTAATGATGGGTAATTCATCATGAGGTCAACGGTTAGTTTCACCATCCCTCGAAATAGTAGTCAATCAACCAACCATTTCAAGCATTGGAGAAAAAATGTCTTAAACCATCAACTAGTAGTTGTTCAACCAATATTGCTGCTTAGTATCATTTATCATCCCTTATCAAACAACTACTAGTTGGTTATTATCCCCTTTTACCAAAGTAGTCATGTGGCTCAACTAGTAGTTGGTCATGTTGCTACAATTATCATCCCTTATTTTACCAAAATAGCATAAGTAGCAACTGCCAGTCATGTGACTCTTACTCAAGCTGGTTTCTTATTGAGCTGCCCATGATGGCAGCAGTGTTTGAGCTACGAAAAACGGTTGGTCGAAGCAATACCGGTTGTGTGCCTATCGGGCTGAACTCACGAAAGCTTTGTCAGTAACCAAAAGTTCAGCAAGTAATTAGAAACCGAATCAGCAACCCCAAGTAATTATGGGCTAGAGCTTTGGAACAGCCAACTTGAAATCAAAGACCAAGTGAAGTTCTTTCAAGGAAGCAATTTGGAACCAAGATCCATGTAGGGAAGGCGGACGAACCACACGACCATCCACGGCAACGAGTCCATGACTCCAACCCATCAAGGCAGTGGCGCGCCTTGAAATGTTGGAAGGCAGTGGAACCACCAGAAAGGATGATGTTGCTGTACAACCTGAGCTGGGCATTGCGGGGGCCCCTGAAAAATCAGCAAGTTCTGTAAGTTGATGAATTTACTGGTTTGGAACCTGTTTGGAGGTAGGTAGGAGGTATGTATGTAGTGTAATTTAAAGTAGTTTATTATAGGCGTACATGTACGTTTGCCGTAATGTATATATATATATATATTACTATGTATATCTGAATTCATACAGGTAAATATATAATGTAGTAATTGCATAAATATCTATCTGCATGTGGAAATAACAAAAAACAATATCTATGTATGATATGCAAATATGAATATATACACATACATACATATACAGAACTTTGGGGCAAGCACACTGGACTACTGACATAGGACACAAACTTTCGGTGCTGAACATCTTACGTTGCCAAAGTCAGAGGCAACTGATGCACAAGCTTGGTACAAAATCAACAAACCGTATTGACTTGGCCCATTTGACCAGTGTGAATGTCCCCCGGAGAAACCACCCAAACGCAGGTGAAGTACAACGGTTTTTCCTGCATATGGCTTGAGGCATCCCTTTACTATAACTGGATAAACTCTTGTTTGCATCAGCAATCATAGGATACGGATCCATATTCGATGCCAGCATTCCCCATGCCGTTGCGACGTTACAATCCCCTGTGGACACCCATAGCTGGACCACCATGGTTCATCGTCGTGGACCCCACAGATCCGAGCTGGGGAGATGCCTTCTGAAGTGAAGAGGAATGGTGATGATGGATCCAGTTAACCATCTGAGATACTCGCCAACTATGCCAACTTTTGACGTTTGTGTTGTAGCCATTGTAATCATTAAACTACTATACCCTACCAATACTAATTGGATCTAACTGGTATATACCAACTATGGATCATGATACTTAAAACTGACAAAGTGATGGTATATTACGGTATATTATTGTTTGAAGATGTTTGAATAGTATAAAAAAGGTCGTAACGTGTAGATAAATCAAGTGAGTGTATGTAGATGATTGGATTTTGATGATATTGGTAAATACAAATTATTCAACATGGTGGTAGTGGTGATGTATACGTTGAAGAGTATTGATTTAGCCGTGCAGTCTTCAGCCAAGCATGAATGATCCACACTTTGCCTTGGTGAGTTATAATAATCCTTAATTTTCCTTGCCAAATCCATGACCAAAGGAACTGGTGATAAGTGACAAGAGCTTACACCTTGTAATTTGTACATGTATCCGCATGCATACGCTATGTACATTCAGAATCGTTCACATTGTATGCTGCAAAAATAAACAAATATGTAATTACGCATATACGAGTACCTATCAGATCGATATTCTTACGTCTGGTCATACGCGACACCTCCTGTGCTTCCCACTCAGAATTGGTGCGTTAGTCTGCGAAAAGTTGGTACTGAAGGACTTGAGACCCACATTGAGCATCTAAGCATGTGCTAAAATTCGTGGTGAAGGCAGAATTCCTTGTAGTTGTCAACCAAACATGATCAACTGATACCAGACCTCTGACGATTGCGAGGCCTTTCATTGGGGAAATACTTGCGGTTCCGCAGCAAATACTCAACTGAAAGAAAACTAGCATGGCAGCACATATTCTGAGTGTGCTGAGTTGCGCACTTTCTTCGGTAATCAATAGGACACTGCGAAATGGCGGTGTCCACAACCTGCGAGGGACACCGTCTTCTTTGAAGCTGCAAACGCTATTGCGAAAGTCTGATCTGCCTTTGACAAACCATGCTACCGGCTTTGATCCTTGACCCAGGATAAGAATCAGAAATTGAAAGGGATCCAATGTACAAATGGATCAACTGTCGTCAGGGATTGTTCTTTTCGAACATCACTCCATAGTTTGATCACTCAAATAATGACTCTTACCTCTTTCATAGCCACCTAACCTTTGTATCATGTGCTTCTTGACCTCAACATGAACCCTTAAAACTACCGTAGTATTGTTTGACACATGCGACGAATCCTCAACCGCTGGACCCAGGAACTGGAGGGACCAGGGCAGGCTACCGCGGCCTCCGGCAAAGGCGTGGTCATGCTCTCCACAAAGATCTCTGGATGGAAAAAGATCTGCCGCCGGTGAACGAGGGAGGATCCTCCCAGTGGTGATGCCTGACTCGTCATCTGCACCCCGTTCTGCATTCTCAGCGAAACCAGTCATCGTTTGCATAGGGAAATCATGCGAAACCATGGGAAACCAACCAGCTATGGGAGTCATTTGGGAAACAAAACAAATAGTGGCTTCAGGAATCGGCAAGGAATAGCGATAGCAAAGACATCAGCGACATACTGTAACCTTCAAGCACTCCTGGTACTGATGCCAAGCTCCTTGCCAAATATATGACCAACAATTGCCAAGAACAGCAGAAAATGAACACGGACGCAACTGACGCAACAAAAAATCATAATGACTGCTGCGCAACAGCTGTGCTCTCTGGCATCATGAGATCAAAGAGTCAAGATTCGAGATTCCAAATATATATATATATATATATATAAATCCCAGCGTAAAAAAATACATCAGGTTTCGTGAACAAATCTGGAAATAGAAAAAATCTCCAAACGTGCAGTGCAACTCTAATCTGACCCCTTGTAGTGCGCGTTGCTTCATCTTGAAACTATTTGAAACTACAGTAACCTGGTAATTCAACATGCAGATTCAATCTGCGCTTTGTTCCATCCTCTTTATTCGCTACATTTTGTCGTTTTTATCTCGAGAAGTTCTCACTCCCCGGGGAGCCCTCTCAAGCCTCTGGGGCCAAGAATCGCTCGTAGCCGATTTGTGCAGTCCACTCCTGCTGCAAACATGGGGTTTTCCATGGATATCCGTAAATAGTTTGTGGTAATGATAGGTAATGCAAAAATGGGGAAGGTAGCGGCAAGACATGATGGAGAATGATGATTCTAGCAATGGGAAACAATCAATTTGGCAATACCAATAACACACCCATTCGGTCGAGGTTGCAAGTATTGCAAATTCTGCATGATGTCTGTCAACATTCATCATCACAGGGCATCAATTTTGGTCAAGACGCATTGTGTGTGTGCGTGTGTGTGTATAATCAAGTACAATCAAATGTTGTCATATATACAATCACGTATGCATAATCAAGTAGAATGAAATATCGTGATATATGATCAATAATCAAGCAGTATCACACATAATCATAATTAATAGGATAAAATATATATATATATATTATTTATTCATGTATATACATATATATATATATTATATACTATTTAATTCAGAGTATAAGTAATGCGTAATCATGTATAGTCTGTAGATATTGTGTTATTGGATATATATCATGGGAGCACTCTGCCGCGTTGGATGCCTTGAATCATCTACTCATTTAAATCGTTGAGGTGGCTGTCTTCAGATCCCAAGAATGACCGCAGCAGCGCTAGCAAAATAATTGAGGGTGGCGTCTCCAGCAGTAGTCTCCAGTCACTGTATAGTCGAAGGAAGTTTAGAAGTCTAACTTCCGACAATATGGACAACTCAGCTAGGGTAGATCGCCTGAGCAGATGTGTGAAAGAAGAGATGTGACTCAGCTAGGGGAGATCGCCTGAGCAGATGTGTGAAAGAAGAGATGTGTGAAAGAAGAGATGTGCGAAAGATGAGAATGCGAGCGCGCCGAAATGTTAGGAAAGTCGCGAAATGCTGTGTTTTGCAAGGTTTTGTGCCTCATGAGCGTCCAGAAGGGTACCTCGCTAAAGCGGCGGGTGCGGAGCACCGTGGCGGAAGGTGTGTGCAAAAATCGTTAAAAAAACCTAGGCGCGAAGCACATTTGGAAGTCAAAATCGTAAAAACATGTCAGCTTCGGAGCACTTTTGGAAGTTGCAACTTGCAAAATCGTGAAAAAACCTAGGCGCGAAGCACATTTGGAAGTCAAAATCGTAAAAACACTACAGCGTCGGAGCACTTTTGGAAGTTGCAACTCGCAAAATCGTGAAAAAACCTAGGCGCGAAGCACATTTGCAAGTCAAAATCGTAAAAACACTACAGTGTCGGAGCACTTTTGGAAGTTGCAACTCGCAAAATCGTGAAAAAACCTAGGCGCGAAGCACATTTGCAAGTCAAAATCGTAAAAACACTACATGTTCGGAGCACTTTTGATGACACATGATTCTCAAAACTGGCACGCTGCCTGCGCGCGAAGCAAATTTTCAAGATAAAATCTTGTACCAAAATAAAAACTGCAATTTTACTAGCGTTTCGGGCCACTTTTCGGAGATGTCATATGATCATGAAAATTGGCACGCCGCCTGCGCGCGAAGCACATTCTCAAGTCCGAAGTCGCAAAAACTCGTGGTTTTTAACAAGTTTTGAAAGTTGCATGTCCGAAAAAGTGCACGCGGCCAGGGCGAGAAGCACATTTTGAAGCAAATGTGTCAAAACACAGCACGTTTTGACACTTTTTGAACACAGGAGACAAAAGTAGGAAAACACTTGCGTTTCGCGTCACTTTTCGTGATTTATGTGGCCAAAATGTGCACAACGCTTGCGCGCCAAGCACATTTGCAGGTCAAAAGTAGCAAAACACTTGATGATCGGAACACCTTTGCAAGGTCCAATTATCAAAAGTGGCCAAACACCTAGATGCAAAACACTTCATGATCGAAGCACATTTGGAAGGTAAATGAATAGATAGACGAAAGATGGCTAGACAAAGAGGTAGCCAGATAGATCGACAAGTCGATAGTCAGATCGATGGGTGGCTAGATGGATAGTCAGATACATAGATGCATCGATGGATGAATAGATGGATCGATAGATGGATAGATAGATAGATAGATAGAATAGCTAGAATAGATAGATGGAATAGACAGACAATTGGATAGCCAGATTCAGATGGCTAGATGGGTCGATAGATAGACAGATAGGTAGACGAAACGAGAGTCAGATAGAAAAGTAGATAGATAGTCAGGTAGATAGACAGAAAGATAGACAGATGGACACATAGATGATCAGACAAATAATTCGGTAGATAGATAGACAGATAGATAGATAGGCAGATAGATAAATAGATAGATGGACAGGTAGATAGATAGATACATAGACAGAAAGATGACGAGATAGATAGTGAGGTAGATAGAAAGACAAGTACATAGGCAGATAGATAAACGAATAGATCATCAGATAGATAGATAGATAGACAGTCAGACAGACAGAAAGAAAACTGATCCACTGATAGAAAGATAGCTAGACAGATAGGCTGCCAGTCAAGTGGCCAGATCGATGCTCACATTGGTAGGAAGTCAGGCCCAAGTGATGTTCAGTTCTCGGATCCCTCGGACAATCAATCGTCGCAACCACAACTGCACACTCCTATAGTGCTCCTATCTTGGAAACTTCCGCCACCGCCTTGTGCGGTACTACTGGTAATGTATAGTACATATAGATTTGAAATGATGTGAGATGATTTGAGATGACTATAGTATATCATGCATAAATTTCAGACAATTTTCGAAGGAAGTTTAGAAGTCTAACTTCCGACAATATGGACAACTCAGCTAGGGTAGATCGCCTACGCAGATGTGTGAAAGAAGAGATGTGCGAAAGATGAGAATGCGAGCGCGCCGAAATGTTAGGAAAGTCGCGAAATGCTGTGTTTTGCAAGGTTTTGTGCCTCAGCGAAGCACATTTGGAAGTCAAAATCGTAAAAACACCTGGGTCTCGGAGCACTTTTGGAAGTTGCAACTTGCAAAATCGTGAAAAAACCCAGGTGCGAAGCACATTTGGAAGTCAAAATCGTAAAAACATGTCAGCTTCGGAGCACTTTTGGAAGTTGCAACTTGCAAAATCGTGAAAAAACCTAGGCGCGAAGCACATTTGGAAGTCAAAATCGTAAAAACATGTCAGCTCCGGAGCACTTTTAGAGGATTCCACGTTCAAAATCGT
>VSDK01012482.1:0-48080 GCA_009767595.1 Symbiodinium kawagutii
ATCATTTAATTCATTTAATTCATTTCTGATTTAAATGAATTAAATGATTTAAACAGCTGATTTAAATGAATTAAATCAATTAAACAGAAAATTCATTTAATTCATTTAATTTAATTCATTCCTGATTTAAATGAATTAAATGAATTAAATGAATTAAATGATTTAATTCATTCAAGATCTAGAACATGCAATTATCTAATTGAATTAAATGAATTAAATGAATTAAATAGGAAATGATTAAAATCATTTAATTTATTTGATTTATTGAATTTATTTAGTTTATTTCATTTATTTAATTCATTTAAATCATTTAATTTATTTAATTCATTTATATAATTCAAAAAAATAATTGAGAAACAAATTAGCCAGCGACACATTATACGTACTCTTCCCTCTTACGGGGCCCCCCAGGTGCAAGTGGGTTAACATGGGTTAACAAATCACTGAACTATAGCTATGATAGCTATAGTAAATGGTTTATTGACTGATTAACTTACCAAAACTGATTAACTTACCAAAACTGATTACCCATAATAAACCATTTCAGTACCGGGTAAAAGTCATTTTATGTTTTTGTTTGCCAGCTGCCGGGCTCAGCACCCTGAAGATCCCTGAACCCTCGGCTTTTGCATGCTACCAATTCCCACGCAATTGGTCGTGGATGTGTGCCTTGTGTTCAGTGGTATGTACAAGCTGTGCTTCTTGCATATATGGGAAAGATACTTTAAGGATCATTCTTGGATGGTACTGGTCTGTCTCCCGGGGAGAGTGGTATTGTGGGATGGCGGAGTAATGGTGATTGCATCAACCATCATTGTACTGGTTGCTCGTTTCCAACATCTTTTATTTTCCCAAATTTATATATTGCCAAACGGTTGGGGGGGGGCGGCCTGCTTCACAAGAGACGTCCGGTTGGTTGACACGTTTATTTTCATAGACCGACCGCCAGTCTAGTCGCAATCCTCTAAAGCAAGGACCGTTTTGGCCAGGAGATTCATGATGGGAAGAACAGCTCAAATTAAAAACTGTTCGGAATCTAGTTTTATGATGATCATTAAAAAACATAAATTATGGATATGTCATGTTAGTAAACCATGTCAAGTAGAATTCTGGATGTCATGAATTGTTTTTCCAAAAACATAATGGATTCTCCTGGTATGATCTGCTGATGATGATGATCAGTCGACGATGTCACTAGCATGACCTTCCAACCCACGCAGGAACGGCCCTTTAACTTCAACGTCAGGGGCTCAGAGCCACAGAGCTAGGGCAAATCAGTGGAGTTTCTGAAGCCAGTGACTGAAACATATTACTATAGGATCAATAACACCTTAGGATAGGTCTTACTGAAGCCAGTTAGATCAATAGGATTCCAACCTTTCGGCACAGAATTCTCTTAGGTTTATCTCATGAGTACCGAGTGTATGATGGATTACTTTGTAGGTTTGGAAAGGTGAAGCTATTTGAATACTTACTGGATGAGATTCCGAATGATTCGGATTTCTGAATGATACTTGAAATTGCAAAGAGTCACAATCATAGCACAGGTTCGGTGCTGGCTATGCATCAAAACATTGCAAGCCATTTGTCAAACCAAACCGGTGGGTGGAAGCGCTTGTAACGCTTGCTTTGGGCTGACTCCCACAGAACGTTTGAAGCCCTTCCTTGATGTCCCTTGGTTTGTCCTCAGATTGCCTGCAACATCAAGCGCAAGAAGGTGGGCGGAAATAGGGGGGACCCAGGGACCGAGTTTGGGCGACTTGACAACTTGCCTCATGGCTAATAATGGTAAGGGATGGTTGGTCGTCACGGTCGTCTATCATGAACCCGAAGTTAAGAATGATCAATATTTTGATTATGATTGATTTGAAGATGAATGAACAATCATGATTGATGATATACAAGGGCCATGAGTGGTATACAGCAAGGTCAAGAGTTCTTCGTGACAGTCACGATACGCTCGGCAAAGAGGGATAGTCAGTGAACTCAATGATTGCACCCCGTCGGGTATGTTCGCAAGCCCCATTGACTCATGATAAGATTTCTGAAAATACACGCTGTGCGAAGAGAACAACGTATTTGTTGGAGATGATGGCACATTCCAAACATAAACAATCAATGCATTAGCCATGAGCAAGATGGTGATATTATATGTGCTTTTTAGTAAATACATATTTATATGTGTGTTTATACTTTTTTATGTATTCATTCATATGTGCGTATTTATTTATTTACTTGACCAAAAGACATGGTGCTGTGGAAGTTTCAGAACCTGATAAGTGTTGTTGAGAGGTAAGATTTTCATAGCCTGTAACAATGGATGACTTCACAACTACCATGATCACAAGCAGGGAAGCCTTGCTGGAAGACCATCCAGGCTATGCGTTTGGACCACACGCAAAGCAATTGGACAATGAAGTTGAGCTGTGAATTTTCCGTAGCTTTGACAGCCGGAAGTCCTGAAGTACCTGGCACGCAGCCCACCACTGAAGCTGGATGAACCTCCATTCTTGGATTGATCACCTTGGGTGGGGGGCACACCCATTCTATTGGAAATCCCTGAAGGGCTCCATCCAATACTTACTCATCTTCAATACATCATGGCTCAGGTTTTTTTTCATGTTATTTGCTCAACTTAGCCAGAGTAGTTAGGATCCTGCAGACATATCAACGGCATGTTCCTCGATCAGGAACCCGTGATCCTGAACGTGAAGGGCCTCGGCTACAAGATCCACGCCTCACTGGCTATCGAGGTGTCAGGGGACCAATCCTTGGACAGAATTCCCCTCTCATCCCAGTTTTGTGAAAAACATGAGGAGAGAATTATATGAGCAGGAGAACTATGTTCAAGATATATATGTTTTCATTTGTTTCAAGAAAATTTAGTCGAAAATGGTATGATTACGAGATATAATGAGATATGAGCATTTTCATCCTTGGGGGATCCATCCAAAACAGATTGCACATGAACCGTCAAAAAACCAGTGCTTTGTGGCGGGGGAAATGCACCCATTCCTCCTTAAGGGTTGCTGGAGCAGCTGGTGGTTGGAGCGATGAGCTTCGCCAGGGGTATCCCTCAACGGTTGTGTTTCTCAAGTCATAGGGCTACCCCAAAAATCATCCAGTTTATCAACCATGTGTAGGCTTGTTATAGGCCAACCACTTTGGGGGTTCCCTATTTTGAGAAACACCTATTTGACTTGGGAGCTAAGGATGATTACAATGCTCCATTTGAGCTACTTTGGATGTGATTCATGTTGGTATCCCAGAGTCTGTGAGTGAAAGCTGCAGTGTGTTTGCAACCTGTACCAGTACCATTTGTCCGGTGGACACACGTTTGGCTGTCCATGGTACAAATTGTTGTCACCTCCTGGAAACCCAAAAGATCCCTTGCAATAACATAACAGCAATCATGTGTGGTCCCCAGTAGCTACTGTCAGTTCCCAAGTCTCTTGAGACCTCGGCAGAGACCACAGTTTGTCACAGCAGAAATATCGCCGGAATCAGATCGGTCTATGATTGACCAGTGAAATCAGTGATAGGCTCATCCTTTGGTACATAACCTGGGATATAAACCTCAATTTTGGGATTGTCCTATCCTTCGGTGATCATAGCAATGGAAAAATCATCATACAGTACTTGTTTAGAAAAAAACCCTGCAAAGCCATCAAGTTTATTGGTGCATTATCCAGCCAGCGAACTGTTAGATTACCAGTTACCTAACAATTATAACTGTTAGATCACCAGTTATTTTAGACTACCATCAAGAAGTGGTAAGGCCTGAAATGATTGGAACCTCCGAAATCATCTTCTGTCCCTGTGCAGGAGCCTGCTGGGCGAAGGATCATCAATTCGGGCGTTCTGGAAACGTTGGACATGGGCATGTCGGGGAGCGCAGATGGGCAACCCACTTGTTGAGCACCATAAGACAACATGGATCGGTTGAGTATGATTTGTTTGCATATAATATAAGCTTCACATAGGTTCACAATCGTAGATGTGTAATAGATATACATATTATATACATATGTATGCAGAATATGTCCGACATGGACATTTACCAGGACGCCTTTGCCCAGTAGCTCATAATATTCTGAGTAGCTTACTCAGCTCCAGAGTAGCAGGTCACATCATTAAATATCAAGCAAATTTCAGCTAAATGATGATCGCATCGTTAATGTTACCACCGGGTGCTTGTGAGAACAGAACAGTCTTTTCATCCTGTTACACAGCCAACAATTCCGTGCGACCGACATGTTTTGTAGATTTTGAGGCATGCTGGTCAGATGACGACAGCTTCCCCTTTGTCTTCTACTGACTCAACGTTCCGAAATGGATATGGGTCAAATTTGAGCAGCAAATATCTCAAATGGATTCAAAGTGCTATGTTCGCAGTGCGCAGTAGAAAGCCACCTGTTTTAGGTGCCAAACATCCTTAGCGAACTTGCCAGCTCCCCATGTTTCGTCGACAGGTTGCAAGTACACGAGCGCAGGGAACTCGTTCTGTATCTCAGGACTGCCGTGCCCTCTGGAGTGTTGGTATGACTCGGTATGATTGTCTAGCTGGTGGTGGTTTGAAGCTCTACCAACACGAGGCTGGTTGGCACATTTTTAAATTTCCCCAATATTTCGGGATGATTGGTTGATTGACGAATCTGTTTGAGTCATTTTATTGGTATACATTGGGATGGCTGGTGGTTGGTTGATGAAGTCTCATCACGGGCTTGAAACCACGAGCGCTCTGGTAGAATCATGCTTAAGCCAAGCCCATGGGAAACTTCCCCGGTGAGCTTGTCATAGTCAACCACCTCTGGAAGCAAACGGTGGCAACAGATGACTTATTTAAGGGTCATGAATGGGTAGTTGCTGGTGAGCTGGTTAGTCAGCTAGGCAATGATTGATAGTAGGCTATCATGAGCAACCTGACTATAGGGCATAACAACCAACTAGTTGACAATGGTTGATCAGCTGGCTACGACTGGTTAATTAGCTGGTAATAACATGTAATAACCAACAATACCAGGTTAATGAGCTGGTTGATTAGCTGGTTAATTGTAAATGACAGGGGAGAATAACCCACAATGCTCGGGGATATACCAGCCATATACGGCATCGCTGGGTCAATATTTACCCTCCACAATATGGGTATGTGAACATCCCAAAAGACACCTGTTGGCTTATGTAGCTTTGATCAATCTATGGGCTATAGGAATCGGAATGCCTAAGAAATGAAAAGGTATAGTGGTTGGGTAGAAGTGTACATATAGCAGACCAACGACAAATGACATATGGAACTGTACCTTATTGGACATGGCCCCGTGATCTGTAGTACTCAAAACCCATGCAATCTCCCATCGATCTTCCCAACAATCACCAAGTAACTGTTACATGCTGGATAGGAAGAGGATTAATCCGACACCAGCTGAAGCATCAAGAACTTTGAGATGGAAAAGGATTCATCCGACGGCTCTTCAGCTTCCATGAGCTTTCCCAGGAATGACAGCAAAAGGAACTTCAACTATCGCATGCAGATGTTGGTGGGTGCCAATCGCAAGCCCAAGGCAAGACGGGGTGTCAGGTCACAAGTGTAGCAAATCCTTGAGGTAGGTGTTCCCCTGGTCGCAAGCCTGCGAATGCTTGATCGATGGGTGTTTCTCCCCCCCAGGTTGTATGTTTTTTTTTGCAAAGCGACATTTAACATTAGACCATCCTTTTGGCGGGTACCCCTATTTCGAGAAACACCCAGATCTTGATAGCAATCATTAGTGAAGTAACATGCGGTAATCATTGACACTGGCATATAATCGAAAAATAGCCAGTGAAGGCGAATGGCGCAATGTTCTACCTCACCGAGGTTCTTGAGCTAGCTTCATTTGTCGACCTGTCCTTGTATGAAGAGCGGCGAATGATCAAGCGCGTCCATTGTGAGAGGGCAGAGTCCTGCCCAACCAATGTTGTCCCGTGTCCAAAATTCAATTGCACTGTCAAAATAACTTTGCAGAGTTGTACATCTCCGTGAAGATGATGTTGTGTTTCCACACAAAAGCACACTGTAAAAGTACCAGATACCAAGATGACGTCGTGTCATTTTCCGCCATGTCCAGCTTTGTGCATGGTTATATCTGCTTCTCACTTCCCATGGCAAAAAAACCAAAGGAGAAGAGAACAATTGCACAATGTGTGCGTGTGTGTGTGTTCAGATACGGAGGGTTAGTCTTTGGTGTTTTTATGCATTGTAAATTGATGGTCAGCGCAACAATTGTTGTAGAATACTTTGTCAGCCAGCCTGCGGCAATAGTGTCCGCGACATTGCTTCAGTAGTTGTATCTTCTGACCCACAACCAGCCCATGACCGATTGATGAGACCTCTAGTTGGACTGGCTTTGGGTTAAAGAAAGCACTGTTCAAGGTCAACATCTCCATGTTTGTTACCCACGCCCTGGACTGAATTGGACAGCTGACTGGGCGTCCATTCATTCTGACACTGAAGTTTGTAATGGGTTGATGAGGTTGACTTGGCAGTTTTGTTCAATTCACATCTTAGGTATACCGTATACCTATCGACAGTAGGGCTTTGAATCTCCAATGTTCGTCATCACATATCAGTGATGCTAAATCTTTGTCCATATCGACTTTGATAGCCAGGAAGTCAGCCGAGCCCAGTACATGAATCATACCTCTGGATGACTCGAATCCAACATTTCACCATTTTTATCCACCATATTTATTTGATCCAAACTTACCATTCTTGGCGCAGACAGATGGCATTCACCAGAGGAACACCATTGCACTACCTCCCCAGCCACCGCTTCGCTCAGCCCATTGGATCCTTCGAGAAGCCGCCGTACATCGCGTTGTCGAACCCCCATGGTGTGGCAGCACATCACGAGGAAACCGCTCGCAACGTTGAACGAGTTGAGCCGGCACCATGTGGAAACTGGTTGAGGAATAGGTGGAGCATTGGCATTTTTCATGTTGAACTTGTTTGGGACTGAGCAGTGGCAAAACAATCATGTCATCAATATGGCTGTGGGTCAAAACCCTGTACCCCTGGTTCCCCATCATTAACCATTAGTTTCCCTTATTGTTGTAGGTCATTATCACCATTATTGGTTGGTTAATATTGACCCATAGCCATATCAATACTGAATCCATGGTTGCTGTTGAGCGGTCCCAGCACTTCTTGGGTGATGACAGATTTGGTGAACATGTCAAAGCTATAGACAAGTCAGACTGTTCGACTTCCGAGCGATTTGTGGATGATTTTCCTTACCCGCGGTTTGTCATATCATTGTAGCATCATGTATTATTGCAACTGTCCATAACCTCTTCATGTCAGGATCCGATCCGATACATCATTGCTTGTTGCTCATGGTGAATTGAAAACATATCGACTTGCATGGTCTCGATGGTCGACCAGTCATTGTAAGGGTCCCCAACTCGTTGATCCCACGACCTCGCTGGAGCTATCCACTCCCGGCAGTGGCTCTTCAGCCGCCCGGACGGGACGGTGCCCTGAGGAGACGCCCATCGAGTTGAAGTATGCGCCGCGTGATGCGCACATGTTGGATGGAAGCATTTTGCAGGCCACCGATGTGGGGCGGCCGGCATTGAAATCGGCGATTTTGGGTGTTTCTGGAGCCATAGGGGTACCCCTGAACCATCCTTCGTAAACTTTTGTAGTAACGAAGCAACCAGCCTGGGGTCTCGTATTTTGAGAAACCACCATTTAGGGTATTAACCATCAAGCTATGGAAGTTCTGGATGCAAGAAGAAGGAGATCATCTTGACATGTTACTATGATGTGATGTGTTGAGACTTGGCATTTCTATTGCGTGGTCTTGCTGTTTGTTGTTCACAATGTTCATAGCATTTTCTGATCAGAAAGGGCAGCAAGTTGATCATGGCACAGATGATGTGGTATGCTTGTCAAACTTGTTTCAACTTAGGTGGCAGGTGGCCGGTCACCCACAAGATCTTGCGGATTTCTTGGCATAGCCTCATGGCTTTGGATGGAGCCACTTAGGATGACTTCGGGCCAGGGCTTGCCAAGGCTTTAAGCCATTCCACTTATTGGTGGACCATGGCTGTCAGATATCTCACGTTTACGCATAGAAACAGCCCATGGATCCATGTGTATCGCTGATCCAACAGCTGCATTGGCCAAGACGGCCAAGGATCCGGCCGGAAGCAGCTTGACAAAGGCATAACGGTTGTGTCCATAGCCATGGTCCAATGATAGCCATGAATATCCATGAATCATAAGGAAACCACCAGATAGAGAACCAGCAATTCAACATGTAGCAGTCGCAATCCGTAGGATGAACAAATGGGTCTCAACCACCGTCCTTGTATGTCCAGGTCAATATTCAGCAGGTGTGGGCGTAAAGAGCCCATCCACTCTGGGGCGGTGGTTCTAAAATGTGTATTAAAGATTTGTCCGAGTAGTGGTCTTGTTTGTTACTATTGGATAGGCTGTTAGTGTTGGAAATATTCAACACTTTGTTTACTAATATGTAATATGTCCTAATATAGTTATGCAAACTTATTGTAAACAGATTATCTGTATGTAAATATCTAGTTTTTTCCCAACAGGATCAAAGAAGTGCCTGTTGATCCATATCTCCTTGGAATTCCGACCTCGCAGGTGGCGATCCCTGCAGGCCCAGTGGAGGACAAGCTCAGCTGATTTCCCAAAAATGGCTGTTGACTAGTGTCTGCTGCCTGATCCGCATCCATGTTGTCATTCCAAGTTTGGATGATACCTAACAATCCTGGTTCAACAATTACTAAGTGTAGCACAAGTTGGTGTTGCCGTTTGTGCTTGACCCTGCGACCGGTACTTGGTGTTTACGAATCACGTGTGGTGGTTTCTCAAAATAGGGGACGTCCAAAAATGGTTGGTTTATTACTATAAATGACTATTAGTGGATGATTTAGGGGTACCCCTATTTTCAGAAACCACCGTGTCAACCGACCAGGAGTACCCAAGACCCATCTCCCAAGTCTCAGCCGAGCCACAGGAGACCTTCTCCATTGCCCTGACGGGCGGTGCCAAGCGTTCACGTGTGGAGTTGGGGGACCCAGCTGTGACACCCCAGCACCACGACTGGGCTCTGATCGGTTCAGTCAGACCATACCTGATCAATGGTACATCATGAACCAGTAACATGTTTGATATACAACATCATGATGTACATAAAATGTTTGACAGACAAGGTAGAGTATATAGATATGTATCATGTATATTTACATGTTTATTGTTATATAATTGATCATAATTGTATTGATTATGACCAATCAAAGAAGCCTTTGACTAAAAGCCTTTGACTGCTTGTTGTACAGAGAAAGAAACGATCCTCGGTTGAAATTCCTGAGCAGTTCCGAGCGGGCTACCAGGTCTTGATGTGGCGGATGTTGGCAGTGCCAGTTGGTGCCATACGACAGAACTTGATCGTTCTGTCTCACTAGTCTTTGTTGCTCAGAGGATCATTGATTGGAACTCAGTAGCGTCTGGGTTGAAACACGATGAGGCAGATCTACTATATTTAGATTGTGCTTCTTTGAATTCAATAGCAGACCTGAACTCACACTGAATGAATTTATATTGCCTCCAGTTTGCTGCATACCAAGATTTAAACCTGGTTCATACATGTTCATACACTTTGTTGATTATCATCACCGGGAGCTCAATTGGTTTCTGTCCTTGTGAGTCTGTTCCTGGTGAGCAAAACCAGGGTCCATCATTGGCCTGCTAGCAATGCCTTTTCGTTGGTGGCTGATTGCCAAAACAGCTCAGTAACATCCAAACTGGAGACAGCAAACAGGTGTATCATGCATGTACTGCTGGATGTTGATGGACCTTTTTTTGGTGGTCCATGAAGATGGCTTCGAATTAGATTGTTGCAATCTATGATGGACGCACCTGTTACATCAATGGATGTATATAATGGTTGGGCAATTACCCAGTAGCTACTAATATCTATGATCAGCACTCCTACTGCCCAGCGCATCATAATCGATTGTCTACAGCTGCAAGTTGTCACCCGGCACAAAACTCGCACCACCTCGCCAGGTTCTCATTCCTAAGTCACGACTTTGGCCCATGCTTCATTGCTCGTGGTGGCACCTCGGACGCAAGCAACTGGCGCAGGTCGAAGTTTCCATGGCCACGATGGGCTCTACGACTTGACGGGAGATATGCCTCAAAGAACAGTTCGGAAATGTACAGATGCATATGGCTATGGGTCAATATTAATCAACCAACTAGTGGGGGATAATGACCAACCAATAATAAGGAAAACAATGGTTAATGATAGGGGAACCAGGGGGACTAAGGGTTTTGACTCACTGCCATATCTTGAATAGTCAGTGTCATCAATTTAAGATGCCCGAACCAAAGCAAGAGAAAGGTCAATGGCAGGTATCATCCACAAAAATGCAGATCTCCTTTGACCAACTCACCATATGCTCAAATGTAAGTTGACCGCAACAAGAAATCTATGCTCAACTGGATAGGTCAACATACCAACAGCTTGGCATTTTGCGATCAGATGATGCTGTTTTTTTGAGAACTATGCTCCTGTATTCAAACGTAGATGGTTTGAAAGCTCAAGCAATTTGCAGAAACTGTAGATCATATACCTATTAGACCGTCCATGATGTTTGATCTTCAGGTTTCACTAGGACAAAATCATATAACATTCATGGGTGCGTGGTGTGTTCGTAAAAGTGCATGACCCGAAAACGGATGGTTTCTTCCTGCTACCAAATGATCATGTTGGGAAGGCTATGGGGTAATTAACTACAATTTGCAGATGAGATAACAACATCCAAGGATCAGCTCCACAAGTACTGCACATCAACTGCGGAAGAAAAACGTGTTTGCCAGGCGCAACCATGGCTGGGGAGCCCTTCGCACCGTCAGAGGACATGAGGCGGGCGCCGTGCTTCCGCTGGATTATGAAGTTCATAAGCTTTGGCTCTGGCTCAAGAATGGGATGCAAAAGAAACCCTGGCTGCCAGGTGCTTGATGGATGTTGATGGATTGAACGATGGTTTGACAAGCAAAGATCCAACCAACCGCTCATGGGACCAACCGTTTTTTCTTGGGAAACCGGACATTTTTAGGGACAAGTGTAGCCTAGATCCATGTTGGCAGGGTGTCCTGAAGGATGTGTGTGTTCAGTTCTGAGGGAAGTCGTGACTTGATATACAGTTATTGATGTTCTTTTTGGTGTTCGACAAGGCGGTATGCTGCTGTGGTTTGCCATAAGTTGATGGGGGAAACCCAGCTCAGAAGTGAAAAGATCAGAAACAACTGATGCTGCGGTCATGGATTCCAAATTGGGTGTACTTCGAACCAAAACCCCCAGATTATATTTTTTTGATGGGAAAACCGCGTAACCACCATGTTTGTTAATCCCAGGATGGAAAATGACGGAAGTAAAGCGGAATTTTGTCCTTTTGCCTGCTCACCTGAGCATACTCTGAGTCCGCACCGATTTGAAACCCATATTGATACTCGGCTTCCAGGTGGCCAGTGGTTTGGTTGGTGCTGGCTGATGCTCTGCTAGCTGCCCTTTTTCTTTTTGTAATTCTTGCTAACCATTAGTATGCTATAGTATGCTTATTGTTCGCATTTGTCCACCATGGTTATTGTGAAATACATTGAAATACATAGTCAATCAATGTGCATCCACCAAAATCAGCTCATTATCAGTTGAACCACCAACCAGTTATCCAAACCAATGTGGTTATAACTACAAAGTCAACCAATCAACACAAACATGTGCATTATCAGCTCAGGCTGCTGCCAGGTATGAACGAGTAGAGCTCATCGCCACCAACCGCGATGACAGCGACTGTTTGATCTCCAGCACCTTCCAGAGGCGCACCTGTGGGTAGATGCGACTTCTCGATGGGTGAATGGTGGTGCTTAAGGTGCAGTTGGTGGAGGTTGATGAAGATAGATGGTTGATATGTGTGCATGTTGACCTGATATGTGTTAAACCATGTTATTATTTGTTTCCCTTAAGCATATTGTTGATACATAGTTGTTGATATGTGTTAATGATGGTCAATGCATGCTTCTAGTGATGGTAAATGTGTGGTTAACTATGTTTTAACGTCGGTTGGTGAATTTGTTGTGGGTCATTTGTTGTTGGTGGTTTGTGTGAAGCTGGTTCATGGTTGGTGAACCGCTGCTTCATTTCTTTGTTACTGGTTGGTGAATGGCTGAAACTGGGTTGCTCAATGGGTGGTTAGTGTGGTTGCTTGTTGTTTGATGGATCATTGATACTTGGTGGCCAGCTTGGTCAGGGGCCTATGAGAGGTCTACCAGAATTGGTGGTTCTTTGGAAAAGAGGTCAGTTTGGCGGATTTGGGAGGTATCCACATTGCCGAAAAGCCTGATATGATCTGATGAGTCAATGTGAAGTTGAAAGAAAAGCATGTGCACTATTGTCCGCTCGAAAGCAGCTCATGGACACATCTACATTATGACATTAATGAACTAGATTGTAGGCACTCTAGCCCGCTCACCATTTTCCATTGAGAAAGATAATGAGCACAATGGATTACTCGCTAGATAATGAGTTTTCACCTTGCCCACACTCGCACGCAACACCCTCAAAGTGCCAGGGAGCCTTGGTTGGATGTGCAGTTGAACGCTGCCATGATCGAAGCGGGTGGGTCTTTGTTGGGGAGCTCAGACCTTTACTGAGTAAAACTTGGGAAATTCTACGGATTTTCAGTGGTTGGGTCAAGTCTTGGGCTTTCAGTGGTTAGTTTTTTGCTTGTCAGTGTTTGGGTTTTGGCTTTACAGTGGTTAGTTTTTGGGTTTTCAGTGGTTGGGTTCAATGGTTAGTTTTTGGGTGTTCACTAGTTAGTTTGTGCATATGCAAATACAAGAATACATATATGAATAAAGGATGTTCAACATGTCCGAACATTTAAGTTATGCACAAGCTCTATTTTTATATATATATATATATATACATATACTGTATATCATTCATGTTGTCGAAGATAATGTAATGTGTATTGCATAGACATACGCATGCAGGCATCCATCATCAGATTCCCCCCCTGGGTGGTGCGAATCCCCAAGTCCTTCCAGGCCATCGCAGGTTGACACTGCAAGTTTGGTTGATATGGCATGTGTTTGAATTATGAGCTGTTTAGTGGTGATTTCTTTGGCGATGAGTTCTTTGGTGGTGATCATTGGTGAGTTACATCATTTGTTAGCAAGTTATGATTAGGGTGTGATGTATGTTGGGCATACTTCTTAAACTTTGCTAATGATGTGTTCACAAGTTGGCTATAGCAATTGGACCTACCGGGACAAATGGAAACCCTCGCAGAGTTCCCATTGTGGAATTCCTCCTAATCCTTTCAACATGTTTAGCTGGGTCTCCAGATTCTCACACTGGCGCAAACAGGTTGTCTTGAGTGATTGTTGGTCTTATGGACCACCACCAACAACAACAACAACAACAACAACAAGAAGAACAACAGCAACAACAACAACAAAAACTGTCTTTGTGGTAAACCAAGCACAACAACCATATTGTTGGTAAAGAGGTATTGGTGACCTTGGTCATGCGACTGTACTACCGCTGGTTACATTATTCAAATTATTTACGTGCGATGATCAACCACCATCCCCTCACTTAGTGATCTTCAACTCACTACCTCTGGCCCTCACCCCGACCTGAGGCGCATTCCCATCGTTTTCTCACCCAGGGAGGCTGGGATCCGGCTGAGGGCAATGGCTGATGCAGGAACTCGCTCTATGATGATTGCTGTTCATTCATGATGTTGAAAAAATGCGTGCTCACAATTCTGAATCATGATGTCTTTGTTTGTCGTCGTGCGAAGGTTGTGTTTCAACCACGCACGTGGAAGATGAGCATGTCCGTTGCCTACTGTTATGCCATCAGGTATTGCCCCCCAATCGCATTCAAAACAAATCATGATATTGCCTGGTGCTTCAAACCAAGGGTATATGAACATCACAACTTACTGGTTTGTTCATTGTTGAAGTAGATTACACACCTACCTGGCATGTAGCTACACTTGTCATATTCCCTGACCTGGAAATCAGGTGGACCGCGACAAATGAGTTGTTTGTCGTGCAGCTGGTTTAAGCGACCCCAAACGGAGGTGGAGCAGAGACAAACTAAAGATTACGTAGTGGATGGGCACTCACCGGAAGAGAACAATAACAAGGGTCATTTCATTCAGGATGAGATGTGTGAATTCGGCCTGATCCCAATGTTACTGTCTCGGGTCCATGGTCTCATTAACTAAGATACAAAAGATATGGACTTCGTTCTGTTGATAACTTTTGTGGGCTGAAGCACCTCATGTGTTGAAGTCATGGCAATGTGGTATTTCCAGGGGGTGATTTGTTTGATGTTTGATTTCCACAACCTGTAGCTTCATTTTGTTGCCATGTGATTGGTTTCGTTTGCTGAAAGCGCAAATTGGGTATCCCGAGATATGATTTGATTGTTCCCCACGACATATGCATCCAATTTGTGCTTAACCTGTATTCTTTGGGCACTCTCAGGTAGACAAATACTAAGCTGCTTTGGTATTGCTGCCAATTGCCACGATCCAAAATCAGGGTGGGGTGCTGGCACAGGTGTCATGATGTCATCAATTGAACGACCCAGGTTTCAATCTAAAGCGACTTACTCTGCAATTGCTTGTATCGCTACGGTGCTGTAAAATCTAATGCCTCGTTGGAAGAGCAACAAGCTAACATCCACCTCACAGTTTTCGATCCCTCGTAAGGAACATGGCCGCGGTGAGCAGAGTCAAACATTTGTTGCTTATTGTCGAAGGTGCCAGGTGAATGGGGAGTTGTTACCGAGCCAATACAGTAGAGGCAAGGATTTGTCAACCATTTCCTAGATGCTTAAGTCATGTTGTACTAATGGACAGCCATCATTTTAAGCATGTTTTGGTGTTTATTAGATTTGGTATTGTTCAAAGAAACGAAGTTTAGAACATACAAACAGATCCTGCGTCACAGTCCCCAGTGCCTGCAAACATCGTAAGACTGAACACTGTGCCTGAAATATGAAATACCATATAAGATGCAGACGGGATTGCTTTGCGAACTTCGAACGCTAAAACTGTACGCCTTATAGATTGAAACGCGGAAAACTGTGTCGGTACAGTACCGCTCCTGCTCCCTTTCCCTGCCAGCAGATTTCAGTGCTCCCAGCTGGAGTCCAGGTCTGTGAGTACATGCAAAGGATCGAGTTTATTGTCAACGACTACACGCGCATGCCCGGGGACTCACCCAATGGATTCCAGATTCCATGTCCATGGAAAGACAGGGATGCAAGAGGACAAGATTCTTAGACGTTTTTATCACAATGCCAGCGGTGTCAAAACTGCTTCCTTACTGAATGTTGCAGGACACGAACGTACTGTGATTTCTAAAGGATTCTTTCAGGATACTGCCAATGGGATTGACTTGCGGTCAAGCAGCATAAGAGGATTATGCAAGGCTATTTCTGCAGCTTGCGAGTGTGTTAATGTTTATGTTCAGGCGGTGGTCAGTAGTGGTGGTTGTTTTGAGTTTTGTTGTGGATGCTATGTAATCATTGGTTCTCCGAGCCCAGCAAGATGTCCATGACATATCATCACAGTGGTTTCGGAAGATACAAATATGATACAACTGGTCGATTTCATGAGTAATTACATGGAATTTGGGATGGCTATATGACCACTCTAGTTGGGTTGACGGGCGGTTGTCATGTTTGTTCATCTTGTCAGTGTGGGGCCGGCGAGAAATTCCTTGATCAGTGCATCGGCGAGCATCCCAGGCATGTGGATGTCCGTGGTCGCGGCTGTCCTTTGAAGTTGGAACTCACAGCACCTCGGCGTGACTCCAAGGCTCTAAGGAAGTTCAAGCAGGTTCCCTCTGGTGAACTACCATGGCAGGCGGGAAAATCAACCAGTTCAATGTTTTCCCAGAGTTTTCCCAACAAAATGATGGATGTTCCATTGCCATGTTAGTTGACCAGAGGGTAAACCCAACAGCTGCATGTGCATTCGCCATACCGGACGTCTAGCCGAGCCATGGTAAACCCATGCCCTGCTAGGGAGACACGGTGGTTCCCTGGGCGCGGGTTGCGTGTAGAGTGGTCATGGGGTGGGGCAGGGGATGGCAGTGGAATATTTGTGAGTACCCAGATAGCCAGTCTGAAATTGAACAATGACATAATCATTTACGATTGCTGTATATATCTATATATATAAAGAATAGGTAGACAGATAGAATGATAGATAGACAAACAAGCCATAGGTAGACAATATCAAGCAAGCAAACCACAGTAGATGATGGGCCACATCACAAACACAAGCTCTAAGGTATTGAAGGAACAACAATCAGAGTTTTCGCTTGCACTTAAAAAGTAAAACAGCATGGTGTGAGCGATGCTGCCAGACGCTGTCGCGTTTGGAGGCACTGTTGTGGTGAACTCAGGGCCGGACCAATGACGCCAGTTCTGAGGACAGCGACATGCAGAATATCGACTTCGGCATCACTCGAGGCGCGGGCGCTGTGCCGATCAATCAGAATCAGCGAAGCGGAACTGGGAACTCCAATTGGCACCCAAGAGCTTTGACACATCCAGGTCACTGTTTGTAGGTTGGGTAACCACCATAGGGAAGCATCATCACAAAAGCTGACTCCGTGAGCTGATATCACCATGAACATCAGCCGGGACGAGCAGACAGCGACCCATGGTGAGGCAATGAGCCCGTGAGCCGGCAAGTACGTTTGGTGAACCGTTCACCGCGGCCCGTGACCTTCCAACTCAGCGATGAGAAGGTAGGGATGACGGGGATGACGGGGATGACGGGGATGGGATGAGGAGATCTCCTGATGACTTCACACGGCTAATGCTGGCTTGTGGTTTCAAACATTTTGATTATTTTCCCTAGTAGTTATTAACAATTGGTTGGTTGACAAGCATATTTTTCAAAGGGGTTGTAATCGCCAACCAGCTAATAGTTAACAGTTGACGCTTTGCCCAGGGTATGACCACTCATTGATGGCGAAAGCTGAGTTCCATCGTCTGCTTTGAGGATCCAACCAGCACTGATTGAAGCTCTCCAGGATGCGGTTGCGAAGCAACAAAGTGATACTGCGAGCAGGGATGAATGATGATGAATGATGATGAATGATGATGAATGATGATGAATGATGATGAATGATGATGAATGATGATGAATGATGATGAATGATGATGAATGATGATGAATGATGATGAATGATGATGAATGATGATGAATGATGATGAATGATGATGAATGATGATGAATGATGATGAATGATGATGAATGATGATGAATGATGATGAATGATGATGAATGATGATGAATGATTAGGACACTTGGATACCCTCTCCAGGTTGTACTGTGTCCAGGTCATACACCCATGTCATCCCATATCTTGGCCAACCCACCCTGATATTCTGAGGGCCGGGGCGGGTATGAGAACCGATGGAGATCAACTGACAAGAACAATGGTGCTGATCATGGCCATCGACATGGTCGACATGGCTGTGTGGACGTGCGCAGACAGTTGTTGTGTTTTATTATTATTATGATTATTGTTAATTATTATGATTATTGTTATTGTTATTATTATTGTTATTATTACTATTATGATTATTGTTATTGTTATTGTTATTGTTTTTATTATTATTATTATTGTTATTGTTATTATTATTGTTATTATTTTTATTGTTATTATGATTATGATTATTGTTATTATGATTATTATTATTGTCATTATTATTCTTATTATTATTATGATCATTATTATTGTTATTATTAGTACTATTGTATATTATCATTATCATTGTTATTATTGTTATTATTATGATTATTGTTATTGTTTTTATTATTACTATTATATATTATCATTATCATTATTATTATTGTTATTATTGTTATTATTATTGTTATTATTATTGTTATTATTATTGTTATTACTATTATTGTTATTATTATTATTGTTATTATTATTATTGTTATTATGATTATTTGTATTATTGTTATTACTATTGTTATTATTGTTATTGTTATTATTTTTATTATTGTTATTATTATTTTATTGTCATTATTATTATTGTTATTATTACTATTATTATGTTGTTGTTTCTTTTTGATGTGGTGTATGCATTATGCATGTATTTACACATGTGTCAATATACTTACATATTCAAGATATTGTACTCCACTAGGGCACAAAACCATGCTCACAGGATGATCACATGTGTCATGTTGAATTACCCTGTTATCATTGTTTTGTCTCAGGCGCCCATAGAGTGTATATGTATGTATATGTAATATGTATACAGTATATAGTATATGCTTCTACTGCTACTTATGATGTTGACAAGCATATTACAGTATATTATTGATCCTGTTATTCAATACATAGTCGTTTGTCACTTTTGCAGTGTCAAAAACCCTGATTTCTTGTTTGCTAGAGATGGCGAAACTACTTGGTATACGGCGGTTTATTCCAACAAATTGCGCAGTATAGCAAAACCAACCCACCAACGAACCAACCAACCAACCAACAAGCAACCAGCCAACCAGCCAGATAGCCAACGAACCAACCAACGCTGGAGGAACTTGCAGAGCACGCGGTGAGCTGGCGTGGTGCTTAGGGGCCGAGCATTCTTTCTTGCAAGAGAAATTGTGCTGCTTTATGACTCTGAAGTGACATGACCATGAAAAGCCACGCTCTTTCCTAGATAGTAGTTCTCTAAAGTTGTTAATTATTGTTCAAGAGGTCGCCTTCAAGTGGCAAGTATGTGGTTGACACAAACAATAGGCATTTCCTTTGACTTATGTTTTTCTTGACGGATTTATCAATGGACTGGCCATGAATGTAGTCACAACAAGAACACAAGGATCGGTTCCGCAGATATCGATTCAGGATGATGTGGTAAGATGATGTTAGATGATTGTTGTTGGTTGATTGATTTGTTTGTTTGAGTCATACAATGGTGAGCCATTTTGATTACTGACAGTTCACTGTTGGTCAATTGTGTTGGTGCGTGTGAGTTGCTCCCACTTTCTACAAAGTCTTCATGTCCAAACCATCTATACACTCTGCCCACAGCTGTCGTATCCCCTTTGCCCTTACTCTGCAGGAAACATGATTTCATTAAGAAATCATTTGATTTTATGAAAGAGTGAAGATCGTGTTTGATACCATTGAGACAAGTTGGTTATAGTAATTGCAAAAATCAGTTGCATTGCTTCTCTCAGACCAGATTTATGGCCTTGTTCGACCAAGCCCCATTCGGATTCACGTTTCGCCGTTTGGCATGTGATTAGCCGTTCATCTTAGACCATACAGTGTTGTTTGATCTGTGATTAGCTTTTGAACTTTTAGTCCACAACCAGATTAATGATATCATTTAACGGGTCGATCGAATCCTATGGGATTATTTGCTTGAGGACACAAATCCGAGTAGTTAAAACATATCCAACAATTGTATCCCCAAATACTAGGATAATTTCATGATACATTAAGTCCTGGTAGCAGCCAACCACGAGCCCCTTTCTGACGCAGCGGTTTCCCAGGACTCCCTCGCAGCCTGTCACCTTGCGTCCACGGCAAACCGTCGAGATCGAGCTGCGCTTCAACCCAACGTGCCGCCCATGGACTGGTGCTGTTGGTTGGGAGGGAGCGAGGCCAGGAGCCAGGAGCATAGCCATAGCCTTTTCAAGGGGGAGCCACTTGAAGCTACCAGGAGTGCCGTAACCAAATGCTAGTTGTTCAGTTGCACCCTCAGTTCGAAGCCCAGAAGTTAGGGTGATGCCTGGAAGAAGGGGCTTAACAGAAGACATAGGAAACTTTTTCGCTATGAACCTTTTTTTTTCGCAATTAAGCGGCTCTTGTTTTTGCAATCAAGCGGCGCCCTCCACAGAAGTAGGAGGGAGTGTGTAAGGGCCATTCTCCTGGTTGCTCTCTTTGAACCGGTTTGCCAAGATTGTGTAAGAAATAGCAAATGCGTCAAAAATAACGCACGATCATGGCTTTCCCTCCCACCCCTTGTTTGTGGGAAGAATAATGCTTTACAAGGCAGAACAGGAACTTGAGTAGAGGCTATGCGTCAAATCCAATTCTGAAGCAACGAAGTTCAAGATGATGATCGCAAAGATTTGTTGGGATTCCCTGCTGGTGTATTCTGGATTTGAGCCAAAATATGGCTGGCGTGAAACCAGCTGTGCAGGGTAACTGTAACGCAATGCTCGTGAAATCCGCTGCAATCGATACCCAATAATTCTAGAAAAAAATGGGCAGCCTGTACGAAAACATGTATACAATTGATGTCAGCATTGTGACCCTGGATGGTAATGAAGACAGAAGCTAAAGTCGGACTAGTCTGACGCTCAAAATGATGCTAGAAGTAGCACATGCTCAAAGAGAGCCCTCACTTAAGGTGCACATCAATCATGTCAGGAGAAACGCAGCACCAGGATCCAATGCAACTGAAGGGTCCGGTGAAAAGACGCTCCTGAGACGAGTTGTTTTGTGGTTGCAAGCTATGCAATCGCTGGGTGACCGCAAATTGTGCTTGGCTTTGTTGACAAGAGACGGCAATGAAGACAGAAGCTTAAGTCGGACTAGTCTGACGCTCAGAATGATGCTAGAAGTAGCACATGCTCAAGCAGAGCCCTCGGTCAAAGTGCACATCAATCATGTCAGGAGAAACGCAGCACCAGGATCCAATGCAACTGAAGGGTCCGGTGAAAAGACGCTCCTGAGACGAGTTGTTTTGTGGTTGCAAGCTATGCAATCGCTGGGTGACCGCAAATTGTGCTTGGCTTTGTTGACAAGAGACGGCAATGAAGACAGAAGCTTAAGTCGGACTAGTCTGACGCTCAGAATGATGCTAGAAGTAGCACATGCTCAAACAGAGCCCTCGGTCAAAGTGCACATCAATCATGTCAGGAGAAATGCAGCACCAGGATTCCATGCAACTGAAGGGTCCGGTGAAAAGACGCTCCTGAGACAAGTTGTTTTGTGGTTGCAAGCTATGCAATCGCTGGGGGACCGCAAATTGTGCTTGGCTTTGTTGACAAGAGACGGCAATGAAGACAGAAGCTAAAGTCGGACTAGTCTGACGCTCAGAATGATGCTAGAAGTAGCACATGCTCAAACAGAGCCCTCGGTCAAAGTGCACATCAATCATGTCAGGAGAAATGCAGCACCAGGATCCAATGCAACTGAAGGGTCCGGTGAAAAGACGCTCCTGAGACAAGTTGTTTTGTGGTTGCAAGCTATGCAATCGCTGGGTGACCGCAAATTGTGCTTGGCTTTGTTGACAAGAGACGGCAATGAAGACAGAAGCTAAAGTCGGACTAGTCTGACGCTCAAAATGATGCTAGAAGTAGCACATGCTCAAACAGAGCCCTCAGTAAAAGTACACATCATGACAGGAGCAATGCAGCACCAGGATCCAATGCAACTGAAGGGTCGGGTGAAAAGACGCTCCTGAGACAAGTTGCTTTTGTGGTTGCAAGCTATGCAATCGCTGGCGGTTTGCTTTTCGTTGTTGACCAGAGGTGGCACGGAAATGTATGAAATATGCAAAGGTAGCAGTTTGACATGCTTGACATGATGCCAATTATCAGGAGCATGCGAGGTCCTGCAGCGAGCAGTAGCAGTCCCATGTCCTTTCATGTTTTTGACACTGTCGAATCAGTTGTCCTGCCCAAGTTGCTCCAATCTCGACAGGACAGTGTATGTACACACCACACGATCATTTAAGGTTGACCTGATCAATCTTGTCTTGTCGCAGGTATCGCATTGCGCCCTTCAGATTGCCTTTGTTGGCCAAGTGTGAACATGGTGTGGAGGTGAAGGGTCCCAGGAAAATGATTGGCGGCCAGGAAGGGATTGGTTCAGCGGGGACTAGAGCTATGTGAGTGACTTAGGTTGAGGTATGCCACCTGGTGGGGGATGATTCACAGAAAGAAGATGAGATCCACAATGATAAACCAGCCATTGAATAGGAATGCCATTTTGTGATGAAATTGAAGATGGTTTGGCACTACAGATCTTTTGCTACCCTTTTTTAATCCATTGAAAGCAGCTTGTTGAACCAATCAAATAGTGAAAGAGGAACGTTTCGTAGTTCTAGTGCTGCTTTACACCTGGAAAAGACAAAAAGCATCGTCGTGGTGCTAGATCAATTCTGTGAATTGCAGCATGTCAATAGTATGATTTCAACCGTATGGGATTTTTCAAGCTTTTGGAGAAGTTGTTTGCTTACAGCTGGCCGATAGCTGGAAAATAGTTGGTCAATGAGAGATCACAATCATCCTCGTCCTATAACAGTGTTTGAAGCGCTGAAACAAAGTCACAAGATGTCACGAGTGACCCGGTATATCCGAAGGCCCTGCGATTGCTTTGTCCTACGCTAATGCAACATCCACCTCAACGAGATCCAGCACAGCGGGGTACGCGTCATTTACGTACAGATACAGATCATCATTGATGGATTTTTTGTATGCTCGAGCCGTGCACAGCCCTTTGATTGTTCAATTGAGTAGCTAGTCATATGTATGTCAGAAGAAGCAAATCTATCAGACGCATGACCGGCCCAGTCTCCATGTTTCATTGCAAAGGCATGTGATGGTTTTAGTGCGATGTCATGCAAGGCAAAGTTCAATTAGTTTTAATGCTATTTTGATGCGTTCCACCTTTTCCTTTTAAGATCCTCTATTAAGATCGCAAAATCTATCTCAAAATGAAAGCAAGCAGCCCCAGCAAGGAACCCGCCTAAGAAACACAAAACCTTAAGAGAATAACCACTGTTTCATTCTCAACTCTCAGAAAACACCCTCTCTAAGTCAAATAGTGTTTTGATAAATAAGAGGAAAATCAGACTTTCGGGGTATCATGTTTTCCTATTAGTGTTCAATTGCCACAACTAAGAATTAGAATCAACCAAACAAAAACAAATCCAAGGTGCTTTCAATCCAAGCGTGAATGGAAGAACTACCAAAATATCGCAAGTAATGGTTATTACCCATATCTAATTGATTTATTACCATCATATAGCACCACCAATCTATTACCATCATATAGCACCACCAATCTATTACCATCATATAGCACCACCAATCTATTACCATCATATAGCACCACCAATCTATTACCATCATATAGCACCACCCATCTAAACAATCCAAGGGGCTGACTGGATCCTATGGTGGTGCTATATGATGGTAATAAATCACCATGGGTTTAGTCATAGGAAGTTTGGATCGTCACATGTTGATGCTGCAGGTGCGCTTGCTGCACATGACGGGAACCTGCCACGCCATCGAGATGCGGCTCAGTGAGCTTGGAAACTTAGGGGCACTGGGAACGCCCAGGGCGGCCGTGTCCCTTGGTGGTTCATGGCACCCAGAACCATGCCCCAAGTGGTATCAAAGAGTGGTATTTTGTTGGGAAAACCATGATTTATTGGAGTAGAGGTAAGTTTTTGGGAGGGACACTTGGGAAAACAACTATTGTATAATTGATTGATTGATCAAGAAGGAATGATGATTTCATAGAAGCATTCTGTGCCTTGTAGTGCTGGTACCACAAGCAACTGAACGATGGTGATGTTTTCCAATCATATGGCATCAAGTAACGGCGGACAAGTATCACACTAAAATCAGTAATTAGTTATGAACATCTCAACAAGGAGGTGCATAGTCTTTTGCGGGTTTCGAGCAAGCAGGATACAGCCTGTCTTGAAAGGTATATGCCAAGTGTATCTGGATAAATTTAGGGGCAATCGGTCGGTTCTTACCAGCGATATAGTGCTTGATTTGCTTAGACTTGGTCATGAAAGCAACAGTCGTATGCTTGGGATGGGCCGACTACTGCCGCCCGCAGACTTGGATTGAGCATATGGCTTCCATTTTGTGAACTCATTAGCCCGCATCCAAAATATACAGAATGATACGGCCACAAATTTGTTGGGAAAGGGTGTCCATCCGTGGACCCAGATGTCAGACTGAGGGAATCTCGAACGATCCTTGCAGCCTCAGGCATTCCGTCTTCTTCGGAGATGTGGTGGTGGGCTCCCAGGAGCCTCGCTCGAACTGCTCAACTCCTGCATACTTCCGCTATTTTCGTAGTCTTTGTGAAGTTGGAACTTTTTCAGGAGCATTTTCAGCAGTAGACGCATCATCATAACACATCCAGACGCATCCAGTGGCATTTTGTTTGTCTTATTTCTTTGAATATTTTAATCTTTGATATCCAGGCAACCCCAAGTATGTGCCTTGGAGTTGATAACGGTCAGTGATATTAGTGGCGCTCAGAAGTCAACCCACTAACGATCATAGTTTGCGACATTTTTCTGGAATTGATTTCCCTGCATTTCATTTCTTTTGGACCTTACCTGCCCAATTACAGTAGCCACCTTTATCGACGAACCAAACCGATATAAACGGATCGTGGTTGGCGTAGACCCATTGACCCTCCATGATGGGGTTACCCCTTCATTTGGGGAAACTCGCTACCATCAACCAGGATACAATAGCGACAAAGTCATCGAGAATGCTTGGGCATCATCCAATGACTGATTCGCTCAAGCAGCAAAGTACACAAAAAGCCAGGGATAGTTGCGACATAAGCTGGCAACTAATGGCTGATAGAGCCTATAAGCCCTACCATCACAACTCTATTACCAGTTGCTATAGAGCTTGGTAATGGCTGATAAGCTGGTGAAGAAGCTGCCGGTTTACATTATTCTCGCTGTTCTGCCTACCCTGAGAGTATGATCGAAAATGCCAACAACCCATAAGCACCATGAACAAACATTCACCACCAGCAACAACCCTCAACCACCCCCAACCACCCTTAATCACCCTTAACATTGCCAGAAAAAAATATTCGAATGACCAACAGCTTCCGCAGTAGGAGCTTACTGACGCGGTTCCATTGAAGTGAAGGATCTGAGTGGGTCAAGAGTATCAGAATATCATGAACATGCATTATCAATATGATCAATCAGGCAGAATCACTATCAATAGTGGTCACAATCAAACATTTGGGTGTTTCTCAAGCTATAGGGGACCTCCAAAAATGGTTGGTTTTTGTTACTGCGAATATTGTGAATTATGGTGAAGAAACCGGAAGATTTAGGGAATATTTTTGAGAAACACCCAAGTCGACTTCTGTAGATAGATGTGCAGATTGGATTCTCTACCCAAAAGCTTTGGTGGACAAGTTTTACCCCATGACTTTTCTATACTCCAAGCTGTTTACACACGATCAGTCGTATCAGTCCGTTGAACAGAAATTGATTAACAGACCAACTTGCGTGATTTATGATCAATTCATGCATTTTGGAATAATCATTTATAATCTTTTTCATGATTATTCCAATAGTTGATTGATCATCACCAACTTCATGAATAATCATCTTGATGATCCATAAATGGGTCCAAGCCGCCCCATGTACGGTACAGGGCTCGCTGGGGATATGGCTATGGCTGGTTGCTGCCCTGTGTGGCTTCCTGGACCTGTGCTGATCGCCAGGCCACCAAGCCGGTGCGGTTGCACAATTTCGGAGACCTGGGAGCCAAGTTCCGCTTCGAGGCGCTGGGAAGCGAAAGGGGCGTTGGAATGCGCAGCCGTTGGTCACCGTTGGGCGGCTGGTGAAAGCTGCAAACAATGAGAGGACAACCAGGGTTGGTTGAGCTTGGTTTGAGGTTGGTTGGCGAAAGCAAGGGATGTTGATAAGCATGTACCATACGCATTAGAAACGATAGGATCTTATACCGACAACAGGAGTAGAATCATTCGGTTGGTTGATCAAGTAGGCGTATTGCTGGTTGCTGCGTGATTGCTTAGTTGGGCAGTGTGTCAATACCCTGTACCGTTTGGGAACATCCCACAAATGACGAAAGTAGTCTATGTTGAGATGTTCTATCTATTTGGTTGGTTGATTGGAATGAGAAGCTTTGGCATCACCGGGCGAGCCACCAGCCTACCCGACCATGTTGGTGGTACACCACGTTGGTAAGTCACCACCGGTGCAGCAGCGGCAGATCGGTGCCAAGTACGGCAAGATCTTTTCAGTGACTCCTTCTGAAGGCTTCGTCCGTCCGGGTCCCCTTTCAGGGCGGTCTTGGGCGCTCTTGGTGTCGCAAGTTATGGGAGGGCTAATGGGGAGGGTATCCTATTTGATGGCGAGGGTATCCCCATATATCCCTCCCAAAAATGTGTGATGTTCAGAGCTTTAATCATCATTTTGGTGGTGAGTGAGAGTAGCATCATGCAGCAATGGACTGTCCGACCAGCGGGGTAGTTGGCACAGAACCAGGTTTACGACTTTCGCAGGAAACTCGTCCATTGTGGCCCATGATTGGACCCACACATACCCACACATGCTTTGTTTCTCAAAATGGGAATACTCCCAAATCATCCTTCATGAACCATTTACAGAGGTAAACCAACCATTTTTGGGGGGTCCCCCATTTCGAGAAACCCCCCCATCTTGTCCTATGCTTGTACCCCGCAGCTCCTCACAACACAGCATGGCCCAGGGCGTGGGCCACGGGGAACGACCTGTGGCAGCTCCCCAGGTCCTCAGGAAGATATCAATCTCATGGTCGCCTTCTCCCCAACGCCTGGAGCTGAGGCGAAGACGAGGCTGTGCCTTGAAATCCCTGCGGAAGTAGAGCAGCAATTGATATCAATTTATCAAGTTGAGAATGTATATATATATATATGTATTTATTTATTTGTTTATTTATTTATGTTATTGTGATATATATATATATATATATATATTATGTATTTTTAAATATATATATATATAGAGATTTGTATATATATAATTTATATATATATACATACGTACACATGTGTCACATGTGTCATATTGAATATGCATGGCGTTTGTTCGAATACAATTTACATATTATATGTGCATGAGGTTTCTTCTTAAATATTATATGTTACCTAGGATGATTGCAACCGATACGGAACTGCAGTATATTATGATGATTTTATAGCCTGATTAGCCCACATTTTTTTTTGAAGGGTTGTTGAAACTACCAACCAGGATGTTCTATGCTTATTGGTTAAGTGAATGATACTGCCATATACTACCTCCTTGTTGCTGAACGGAAATGACAAACCAACACACATGGACTATGTTCTTTTGGAAAAGTGTTTGGAGCGCTTTTGGATGGCAATCTTTTTCTAGGCAATCTTTTACACAGTCGAGGGTTTTCCAACCACTAACAAGTAGTTCGTTAACTGTTATTGTTGGTCATTATCTCGCATTATCTTTGGTTGGTTATCCCCTATCATCCCCTGCTGTCTCATCCTTAACCATCCGTAACCATTGTACTCCCCATGATTGATGATTCATATTGACCCAGCAGATGTACACACATGTATTACCTTCTCGTCAGGGCTGTGACGCTGGACTCCGTCCGAGGCATGAAAGGATCATGGAGTACAAGCGAGCCGACAAGCACGCGAGGCTCGCTGGGACCACATGTGCTTCGGAGAACATGCCGCGCGATGGTTGACATACGAGAATTACAATAACTTAAGCAGCTAGTTGACATGTTCCCTTATGTGGAATTGCTACTTAGATAGTTGACATGTTGAGGTGTGGATGCATATGCGTCAGTATTTACTTTCAGCAAAATCATGCATCACAGGCTGGTAGATACTTGTGTTTGATCAAGGTTCAAAAGGTGTGACACCGGTTGCGAATATACAGTTGGATATTAGAATAGCTATGAACTACCTAGGTCAAGATAGTTTTATGATAGCTCAGATGACAGATGTGCTATGAGATGCAAAAATCAATGCAGGACAGACAAATTTGCAGGCTAACCCAGGCCTCCAAAGTGGCAATACGACCAATTGCAATTATGATATCTTCGACTTCGTGTTGATGATATTTCATGGAGATGTCGGAGGCTTCAGGCTGCCATTTGTACTGCTTTCGAAGTCTACATGGGTCGGGTGTGGCAGTTGGGCTGGTCGAAACAAAATAATTGGATGCATCACCAAGTTGTGAGATCAAGTCAGTCGCTGCCTGACCAAGGGCAGCTTGCTGCCATATATTTTTTTCAAGTCGCCACCAAAGAAGCAGCAATCATGAAACAGTAATAGCTGTCATTTCATGATGATCAAGCATCCTCTCAACCAGTACCAAAATCAACCATAGTCGAGCGCCATATAGCGCCATTGACCATCGCCATGATGAATGACTCCTTTTGTTCACCAGAGTCCATGAACCATCACAGTAATGACGTGACCGGCCTGGACTCTCAGTATCGGTGGGTTTCCCTCAGGGCAGATCTCCGAGACGGAAAAATTCTTGGGAAACGGTTCGGAAAGCTGCACCATGAGGTCTCAAGTCTCCTGCAGTATACGCATTGAATATCATAAATCACGATACTCCATTAATTAGATCGTAACATAGTGGGGGTTTTGCAGGTTGGAGCAAGCCAAGCCACCTGTCCGTGTTTTTTTATTGCCACTTGCTACCCCGTTGGCTTAGCAGCTGAAGATGCAAAAGACAATGATTTAAAAAACAACGTTTTTGCTTCTCTGAAACAGATCGCATGTCGTTATATTTTGCGTGCCAAATAAGGAAGTTCCGAGAGCAGCATCCTTTGATGAATGGCGACGAGACAAGTCCACCAATGAATGGGTACACAGACATAAACATTTGTAAGGCTCTTTGTTTTTTGATACATGAGAGTTTTCAGAACGGAATTATAAGAAACAAGTGGTTATTCACTTATTCTTTTTTGATCTCAAGACCCTCCCATTTTGAGAAAACACCGATGTAGCGAGTATGTCTGACTCTGGTCCTTCGTTCAAGATTGTGTGATGTCATCCAGCCTAACACGTATTTAAGTATGTTTGACAATGAACGGCCATTTTGCCCGGGTGTGTGAATACAAGACTTGCGGACTCATGATCTAGCAGTGGAAAGATTGGCAAGTGAATGATCATGTTTAGATGATTATATACATTGATAAATTCATGTAAGATTGATTATTGTTTTCTCAATACATGCAAAGATGATTAAATTGATAAAACACACATTTTTGCCATTGTTTCTTTACAGAGTGATGCACACCTCACTCTTCAATCAAAATGCATGCTTTGTCATGATGTGTGAGACTCACCCATTTTAGCTGACAGGAAGAGCAAGTCAGACCCGAAGGATGTGAACATTGGAATCACTGTGCTGCCGGCGATCTTTGTCATCTTGCAAAGATTTATTTGATCCTTCAAGTGGCTATGTTGTGTGTGTGTGTGCATGTACGTGAAGCATGGACTTTCTTTATGTCACATTTGCAGATGTTCATGAACATGAGTTTATGCTTTGCATTTGCGCCGGGGATGCAGGGATTTGAACCCCTATATGATCATAAGCGAGCAACATTTATTGCCATTTGTGTGCACTTGTTAATGCATGTATTGGAATGCATGTAGAAATATGTCGAAAGTAAACATGTATTGTTATTTTTTTTCCGACAAGATATGCAGCTGTGACTATCTGCCTTTGGTGAAGCATTGGTCGTATTAAAACATGTGATTGTCAGATGTTGCCATTTTGTGACATCCACACAGCATCAACCCAAATCTACCTTTACGCAATGACAAGCTGACTGACCCGGGTCTGTAAAGAATGCAAATACATGCCATGTGTTTTGTTACTAGTTATGTGACAATAATTTGCCTTACTTCAAAGTAATACAGTATACAGATTGTCTAATTTCCTCCCAAATGCGCACCTTTCCACAATTTGGATTTCGATTCGCTTCGGCAAGATGTTAGAGTTACTGTGCAGGTCGTTGTGACCTAGCTGCTTTTGGTCTCCCACCGGTCAGTACGGCGTTGCTGATGTTGCTGACCAAGCTGCCTATGCTTGTTGCGTATTTATCTCCTTTAGTTTTCTGCTTTTTGATTTTCAGTGTTGTTGCCCTTGTTCTCATTTTTCCATCACCAATATTTCTTGAACAGTGGTCCACGACCAGAGTTTATGACACTCTGATGGAAAAATCCAGGACCACCTGGGATAGACCATCGAAGTGATGATTTTGTCCCTCAATCCTATCTAATGATATCAAAACTGTGACAAGACTGTTTGTGATCATTGCCCACAGTTAGCTCAGTGGGCAATGCTCACTGTAACAAATGGGGAATTTTCTATTGCCAGGTTAGTTTACCAGAGGGTACCCCTGGTGGGCACTGTCATCAGTGTCAGTTCTATTGTCAGCTACCCTTCACTACACCATTTGGCTGGATGACTACGCTGTTGTGTTCGTATCATTCCATATCATCCTAGGTAATCCTTGGCACTTATAGTGGCTAGACAATATGGCGGTTCCTTGAAATAGGAACCCCAAAAAAATTGTGTTTTGGGGGTACCCCTAGTTTGAGAAACACCCCATATCCAAGTAGTTTCTTGAACCGGGTACAACCCCCAACAGTTGAATTCCCTCATGCAACATGGTGGGGTTTTTGTTAATCCCATGGATGGATACCAATCAACCAGACACAACTGTGTCCACGGGAACATCCAGCTTGTGAACCAGATTGCGAACCAGGTACTACTAACAACTAGATCAGTTAGAAAACAAGCAGGTACTACTAACAACATCGAACAACTGATAACCAACAACTGTTGTTAGTAACAACTAGAGTTGGGATATTGTAACATTTAGTTGTTAGGTACACCGGTTAACCGGATACCAACGACCAAAAAATCCCAACTGCTCACAGCTTGGACTGCCAGGTCCGAGATATCCGCTGCGTCTTGGAAGGCCATCCACCTCTGATGTTGGAGGCAGGGCTGCGGTTGGACACGGTCGGTACGTACCGCCGGTTCGAACGGGGGTACGTTGGTGGTTTCAGCCAGCGGTGAAACCATAGAACCGAAGCTAACAACACCAGCCAGTTGTAGTTGAGCAGGACATTTTTGGGGATATGAACAGGTTCCATGGTTGTTATTCTTGCTGCAAATCGCCTGATGTGCGGGCAGGTACTGACCAAATGGGTGTTTTGGGATTTGGTTCTGGGATACCACCGTCTAATACTCATCGATTTGTTTAGCACTTTCGCTCGAAGTTGCTGGTGATGAAATTGAGACAATCAGCATGATGATATCATCCGGAAGGACATACTGTTGTCAGCTTTACCTACCCATTAGCCAGAATTCACTTGCTGATGGTTATTTTGATACAAGCAGTATGGGATTGAGTCGATAGGTCAGACTCGCCGGAGCAGCAAGCAGAGCCGGACTCCACTAACGGCAATTGCTACAAGACCTTTTGCAGAGTAAGAGCTGTTGTGTACCCACAGATGTTGGCAATGCTATGATCGTGGAGACCAAACCACCAAGGGTATCCAAGGGTAGCTTATCACGTTGGGTTTGACGGTGTTTTGGGTGGTTAGCAAGGCCCCTCCTATGGCCAGGCCAGTGGCAAATGCGTCAGTCAACCGGGTGAGACCAAGTGCCATGGCTCCGACGTGGGTGACCAACTGAATGGAACCAGTTGGGTAGGGTGGATTTTTTGAATGTATATGGCTTTGTGCCAAGCCATAGGGCATGTTGTGGTAACAAGATGTAACAAGCTGATGGTGGTAGTCAGTGAAGGGGTGGTATCCGACGCCGTCGTTTGTGGCATGTTAGCTGGTATGGTTGCAGACTTTTTGTTTGCCATTGAGTTTACAGTAGTTTGTAGGATTTTGTAGGTCAGATAGGATTTTGTAGGTCAGATATGCGTGCCCATAGGTATTGCATTGGTGTGGGGTGCATACTATGCCATCATTGTATCGGTTGACTCTGCATTCAAAGAACGATCTACACATACCAGCAACATAGAGCCGAAGAAGCTAAGAGGTTTGACAGTCAAGGATAGTGATCTGATGATGCTGAGTGGTCATTGAGGTTGCTGCATGTATGCAGAAGACATACAGGCAAGGCTCGCAGATCCAAAAAAGCTGTGTTTGAAGTGTTTGACACACCTTCCACCATCAAAGAATTGTTCACAGTGAGGCTATGTCCATGAACAATCTCCAGAGGTGGTTTTGGCAAAATAAAAATGTTTGGCGTTGGGTAGGTGGGGATCTTTTTTGTGGATGAAGAACATCTCTGGTAAGTAGCATATTGAATGGGGGATATCCTTTGTCGGATGGTAATTTCGGCTATGCAGATGCATCCCTTCCAAAGCCATAGCGTACATTCGGGTCATCGCAAAGCTTATGGTTGGAGGACAGAACCCTATGGGTTTGGGGATACCCTATGGCACATTAGTACCATATCACTGAATTCCAAGTACAAAACCTCCACGGCCCCGAGGCTTTTGGAATTCTTTGCTCAAGTGCGAACGAGGACGCAGAACAGTGACTGCCTCAGTGGGAGGACCAAACGATGAAACTCAGCTTGTTCTCACCAGGGGATCCTACCAAGGGGATCCTACCAAGGGGATCCTACCAAGGGGATCCTGCTGAAACTCCAGCAGATCCAATGCCATCGACTGGATGAGGATAACATAGGACACCCGGCAATGATCATCCATGACTGGCTGAAGTTCTCATGAAACTCAGCGGCTGGGACAAGCTACACTCCTGAGTGTTACCCAATTTCACCTTGGTAAACATCCCAAAAGAGACTCAGAATCCCGTTGTAGAAATGCTTGTAGTTGGCTTTTTGTAGTTGGCTATTTGTGTACTTTAGTATTTTTCTGATGTTTTTGGGTCAGACCTAGCAGTTGGTGTCGCTGGAGGTTTCGTGATCAACAACCCCACGGACAGCGACTGGAAGTTGTATCCGCAGGTCCTGGGGCAAAATGGCAGCCTGCAGTTGGTGTGCCACCGAGTTCTGCCACTATATACCACCTATGGACACCTACAGTTTGATTGGAGGCTGTTATCGTTCACCTTCTAGTTGCAAGAAACCAACTACATCCAACCACCGGTGTTGAAAGAAACCTCGCAGTTATACCAATTCTGATTGAGTTGCAGGTTTCACGGATTGCTGGTGAGCAGCTTGAGCCATGGTGCACCCCCATGGCTCCTGTCAAGCCATGTCCCGGTGGCACAGGTGGCCACGCAGGAACCTCCTGGCACTAGCTACTTCAGTTGTGAAAAGGTGCCTTGCCTGGGTTTTCATGATTGCGCTGGTGGCATGGGGATCGTTGCGATAGTGTGATGGTGATGGTTATGATGTCTTTTTTGTATTTTTGATGTCAGACATTTCTTGCATGGAAGTCAATTGAGAAATAGTTGACGAATGGATTGCGTGTTTTATAAGGACCCATCTAATCTTCAATACTGATCATACGAGATTATCGAATCCATATTGCTTTATCGAGTAACCATCAATATGCTTGTATGCAACCACAACCACTAATAATAGACAATGGTTGATGCACTGCATGCGTATCTAAGAATGCTGAGGTTTGATGATTGGTTGTTCGCCAAACCCAGCTCGGTACATTGCCGACCGTAGCTCTGAATTCACCCTCAAGTTAGTACGTAGTTGCGATTATTTGTCCTTTGAATCGCATCGTCTATGGCTTTTTCATGGGCCTTAGGATCCAATTGACCAATGCTGACTTGTGTTGCTTAACGGCTGGTTAGTGGCTGATTGATGGCTGATTGATGGCTGGTTAATGGTTGGTTGACTCATGGTTTATTTAGATGGAACGCTGCAAGCAGGACGAAAACTGCACCGACCGCTGCTCGCTCAGGAGATTGTGGTCCCGGCCAAAAAGGATGCAACTCTGCAGGTCAGCTGCCATGGTATCGATACATTTGGGGTACAAAGTGTGAAGATCCATCAACCAGTATGTTCATCAACCAGTGTGATCATCATCCATCACCATGAATCCACAAATGACCATGTAAATGACAGTGGATGGTGATGCTGATACTAGACTAATTAATGATGATGAAATTAGTCATCATCATGGCAATGATCCTGATGTTGAAGCTGATGCTACTGTGATCTATTGTGAACCACTGAACTGACCTGGGTGAATCCTAAGCCCCCTTGCCAGTGGGCAGCTACAGTGTTCGGAGGCAGGATCAACATTTGCTGATGATTGCTTGATGGTTGTCAAGCACCCCGATGGGCCAACAACCATTGGCGGGCAGAAGATACATGTGGTGCTTGAAGTGGATGTATCGGTGTACACGTTTGGATACCAAAGTTCTGAGCCAAAGCTATGATGGTAATCATAGGGGAACAACAATGACTTGTGGACAGCTTCATCCACGTGTATTTTGTACCCGTGATTGCCGTTACTACCTGATGACCAATCACGACCCATCCATCTACCAATCCCAAACCAACCGAAACCCCCATCGAAAAGCCAGCCACCCTGCTGGCAGCCAGGTGTACTACATGCCGTTGACCATGACAGCCACGGGTGATTCCAGCCACTTGGCAAAGCTGTTTCTCTAACGGATGATTAGTGGATGGTTAGTGGATAATCCATTACAGATGCAAAGAAATGTTTCGTGACAGTTGGCATCCTAAAAAAACACACGTTTTTAATGTATGAACGCAATAGGTGATTGTTGTAAACTATATGTATATGAACGTTCATATGTATACAGTATGTAGGTATATCCGTTTGCAAATGCTTGACATACATGTATGCTGTCAATCTTGCAGTATCCATTAGAATGTACTTGAGTTTCATATGTACCATTCTGCAACATTTTATTTGATACTGCAGTATCTTTAGTATATAGAAATCTTTTGATGTCCACTGCAACTTGGAAAGTCTTCCATCTTTGCCTGGGATCGGTGGACAAAAACTGTGAAGGGCTTTGGACCGAGCCGCTCTTGTGGGAAGCAAATGAAGGCTTCGGGGCAGAAGTTTTTTGTTAAGAAGGAAGAACTGAACAACAAACATGCTGTTTATGAATCCCTGTCTCTATTTAATTTGGAATCCCTAACATACTGACAGTGGGCAGGGCATTGGCCTTGGAGTACCTCAAGGATCGACTGAACCATCTACTGGGTCCAACGGACAAATTCCATCCTGGAGAAGTAGATGCTGAGTACACAATAATACAAACAAGGTGGAAGATTGCTCGTCATGATCACTTAGCACAGGGTATCCCAAAATAGTTTTCTTGGCTTTTCTGAGCTATGTCACCATGTTTTTCTGTGATCGGTCCTGAACAACCCTTAACCATCCGAGCAATGTCCAACAAGTTTCATGCGCAATGACTCTCCTTCATCAACCGACAGGTATATTCATTTGCGGGTAAGACCTGTATGAGCGAGCATTTTGAAGCGAACTAGTGGACAATCAGATTCGCAAACCCTAGTTGTCCAACCAGACAGAATCATGAGATTTTGCTTAGTGGATGTTGGCGGTACAACATGTTTTGGTTGGTAGACTGTATCACCATGTATCACTACATTCAACATGCGCTTTTTTTTATCGTAAACTGGATTCCAAATGTATTCAATACCTTTGGCTGCTCAATCGCTAAAAGGATCGGACCTCAAGTGCAAAGCTGATAGAAGTACTAAGTTAGTAAACTAAGTGTTTCTTAATGAAACCCCAATTGCCTTCACACAATGCTTTCAAAAGATACTGCGGAGACGCCAGCTCTTGAAGCTCTCGCAGGGATCCTGTTGTCAGGATGCCAGCCCCAAAGAAATGCTGGGAGATTTTGTGACTATGGCACAACGGCTTCCCCTTGGCAACGGTGAGTTCATGTGAGTTCATATATATATATATATACTGGTATATATATATATATATAGGTAGAGCTTAGGATCCTTAGGATACCAGGGTTCCATAGGGTTCTGGCTGCACCACCATGGTTGACACTCGCAGTAGGTCACCACAAGAACTGTTCAGCTGCTTCAACTTGTCGATCAACCAACCATGGTTGAAGCGGTCAGCAATGCAGCCTCCCACGCTTACGAGCAGGGTTTTACCCAACCTTTTCTTGGAGTTGGTTAGTTCATGCGTAATTCTATGTTTGGTCTTTTGGTGCATTGGGTTATAGTTATATCACTCATGTTGATTCTATGTTTGTAAACCATTCCTGATGGTTGATCAGCTGGTTGTTTGATCATTATTGTTGGTGATTGTCCCCCATTAACCACCACTAACTATGGTACATGTTGCAGCCCATCAGCCGCTGCACTAGGTCCCACCAGCGGAAAGCATCGAGTGGAGAAGCACAAGGGCACCATTTTCCTGGGGACCGCGCTGTGTGTGTGGCTCCATGCTTCGCCATAGCTGACTGGTTCTAGGGCTGAATCCACCAGGGATGCGACATGGCTCGACACTGCGCTAAGTGGGTCCAATCAAAAGCAATCTGTCAACGAGGCAGAGATTGAAACATAGTTGGCTCATTTGTTGGCTAGGAGCTTGGTTATGCCATGTCGCTTGAAAGTCCTTCATGGCACCTTGAAATGGAAAAGGTGCAGGCATGTGCAGGCTGCGCGTCCCAGCTGGATGGAAGAGTTCCTATTGCCGGGTCCAACTTGATGCCAGAAGGATTCAAGACATTTCAAGACTTCAGGGATCAGCATTGAACATTTGTTTTTTTTCCAGGTAAACATGATGACTAGAAAAAGACCTATAAGTAACAAGTAGCATGGCTGTGTCAATCACGACGTCCCAACAATAAACAGAGGGTGGCTCACATCGAACAGCGAGTAAAGCAGTGGCTATTTTCCGTCCCTTGTTTTCCACATTACTCATGCGGCAACTTCATCAGTCACAGGTGTAGAAGCTTGGAACACCCTGACAACTCAATTTATTGAGTATTTACACCTGCCGATTGATGCAGATCCCAAGACGTTGTTGGTCTCTCTATAGTAAGAACCTTCAACAGTAAGATGTGTCAACAACAGCTGGCTGCATAAACTTCTATCGGAATTAGGTTCGCACTTGTACTTGTGGGACGCCCGACCATTCTTTCTCAATTAGGTCGTTGTTAGTACCTGATCATGGTTAATGAACTATTAGCATCCATTTACTATTAACCGTTAGCCTGACCGCAGGACGCCCGATGGCAATGCAGTGTGCTACGAGTTGGAGGGTGAAGCGAGTCCACCCGAGGTACCGGTGGTGGCCCATGATGACCCCGTGGATGCGGAGAATGACATTGTTTTTTGTAATGGTTGGTGGCCATATACATGGTGAAATAGTGGGTGAACTAGTGCTTAATGATGGTTCATAGTGGTTAATGGAGATTCATAGTGGCTAATTGGTGGTCAACTAGTGTTTTGATAGGGTATGACTATGGTGAATCGGGGTTCTAGGGAAGTACATAGTGGTGAATAGTGGTTGTGGAACAATGGTTGAATGAACAATGGTTGGGGTGAATAATGGTTGATTTTGTCGGTGCCAACAACGAATCAAAAAACCAGGCAACAACCGGCAATGTCAAATTGTTGGAGTTCAGCAGAGACCAAAAACAAACCACACCAAACAAGGGCTAGAACAATAAAAGCAACAACAAATAGAACGATGAAGGTATCCAAGCAGCCAATAATCATTTTGGATATCAAACAAGGGATACTCTATCTACACGATTGCGGTTGTGAAAGAAAGATGTCATCCAATCGCTGTGTGGTCAACACAAGTAAAGCTTCTGCAGGGAGGTGAGTGAAAAATGTATAGGAATCGTCGAGAGAAGGTAAACCGCCAACGATGCAAAAGGCTGTTTCATTGTGCTCAGTTGAACTGTAAGACCTTTTCTTGTTCACTGTTTATCGGTGGTACTTGTTTATGTTTATCCACAGTTCTTGTTTATTTATCTTGTTGTTGTTGTTGTTGTTGCGAAAAAAAAACGTGGAATCCATGTGGACTGTTGGTATGTGATCGACGTGCCAGGCACCTTGGTTGGTCTACAGTCAACCACAAGATGTTTGTTCAATCTTCCCTGTCCCTATGGCATTGATAAGTTGTTTTATGGTCGGCTAAGGTCATTCCAAATTAGCCAGTTGACTCATGATTCATTGTTTAAGAGGGGGTTTATTGATATAGTAATGCTGAGCACTGCTCCACTGGTGCAGGTTGGTTCGAGACTGGAAGCAAAGGTGCCATGCAAGAAGAAGCACACGCAGGTGCCATGCCATGCAGCAAGTGTTGAGTGGCGAAGTTGCAGCACCGGATCCTGTGAAGGCACCGTATGGCTATGGATCAATATTAACCAACCAAACATAGGGGAGAATAACCAAGAATAATGTGGAAAACAAGGGATAATGAAGGGGAACCAGGGGGACTAAGGGTTTTGACCCACTGCCATATAGGACCTGGATGAGCCGTGGTTGGTCAATGTTTTCATCTTGATTCTTGCCAACGGAAAATTGTCAATGTTGTGATCAGCAGAGAGTTGGACATCTGATTGGGATAGGCTTGGCGAACAAGACATGGTACCATCCCACTGATTCAGGGCAGGTGTGATCAACTCAAATCAATTACTTGAACTGAGGATGCAATTTATAGCAACTAACCATGGTGAACCAGTGGGTACCACTCTTGAAAGGTCTTGGCTGTGTTGACTCTTGTAGAGGGCATCCAAACCCTCAAGACGTAACGCTACATGCCCAACGCCAACGCTGTTGACACAGACCAGCGATCACCAACCCCAGTTGCTGTGCCTTAACGTGCAGTCAGGCCGTTCCAGTCAAGAACTGGCTGCATGAAAGGAGCGGCCGTGCCCAAGTCGGGCTGCCACCAACAGTTGGAAAGATGGCTGAGCGTATGGGAGATCCAAAGTAACGATCCATGGAAGCCAAACATGGAATTAGAGTCACAAAAGATATGTGGAAATCCACATTAAGAGCATTAACAAGTTGGTATTTTCCCCATACTTGATCCATGGATTTGCGCTGGATCTACCCTTGTGTGTGGAATACTGGAATACTATCCAACCCTCAGCGTGTCATAGTTGATGAAGATGCTCGCATTGATTTGTTACACTGGTCATGCCTGGTATGTGGGTCATCGCCATGATCTATGCGGTTCACGAACTGTTCAAGAAGTGTTGCATGGATTCAGGTGGAGCTGGTGTTGTTGATCAACCTGAAAGGGTGCTATCAGGGACTACAGGATGGCCGCAAGGGCGTTGAATGCTTCCATCTCATGGCCATGTGACTTATTTCAGGAATCCCTTTCATACTGAGGCCAAGATTATCATTGCGAAAACCTAGAATGGTTTGATGTGGAAAGACATGGAGACTTTGTGACACCGATGTGCCATGGCTTGGTACCGAAATCGACAAAGTTTTGTCGGCCTTACTTGGCGCGAAACTTATGTTCAGCGCCACTGCCGATGCAATCCTCAAGCGACTCAGCATCTTGCAGCCGTGACTGATCAAATTGCAAGAACTTCCAATTCAATACACGGATCGCAAAGGCTCAAAGAAACCCGTCCAACGTGCAGGACACCCATACTTGCAAAACAGTAGTATCCTTTGGGCCTTTTGACAGTAGATTCCGGAAATGTAAGATCAATTGAGTAGGTGGACGATGCTTACATACCTTGGTGCATCATAGCTGGGGTTACATCCGAATACCTATTGTGTGGCTCACTTCATGTCTCCTACACACATTGTTGTGTCCATAGTATCGGGATACCCACAAATTACAGATAAATTCTCTACCAAACTGTTCATAACTTTCACTAGTGGTTCCTACCCGAACGATTGTTTGGTACATCAAGCCATATCAAGCAATGCCCAACCAATGCTTGTCATTGCAACCTTCTGGAACTAGGACATCTGTTACATAGAACCAACTTGAACCAACCTTTTATGCCATTGCAAACCATTTACTGTAGAACCTCCAAATGTTTGCTTCCCTCTTATCCGATTCAATCCCTACCTCCTCGCCCTCAGCGAATTCGTGTCATGGCGCCATGGCCGTGGTGATCGACCTCGGCAGTGGCTCCTGCAGAGCGGGTTTCGCCACAGACCCGCAGCCGCTCGTGGTGCCCTCAGTGGTGGGACGCCCGAAGTATGGCACTGGCATGATGCTGGGCGTGGCATGACAGCAGCCGGGCCATGGGCGATGGGGGGTGGAAAGGAGGTGGGGCCGCAATGCCACTGGTAAGGCATGGAAATTACCTTTCAGGCTTATAATGAGCAGCTTACGAGTGGTATGCGGAGCTTACATACATGATACCGTGTTTGCTGCTTATGATACAGCAATCGCCACTCAAAGAGCCGGGAATTGAATTGATCACACATACATGCTCACATCAAGTGTAAAAGGATAAGGGTTGAATGTTATATTGCTTTTTTGTACAATCTTATGTTTGACATTGGCATTACCGGATGTATTCGAAGATTGCCTTCTGATCTATTTTGGTGACGGGGTATCCGCCGACCCCTTTTGTCTCAGCGACAGCTGCAGAGCCGTAACCACATTTTTGGTCATTCAACCAGCCGTTCAGTCGGGGCCAATGTTGTATTGCCAGCTGTTCAGTTGAAAATTTGACATTAGCTGGAAATACAACATGTGTATCTAATGTGTTGTGTTTCGAGTTCGATTTGACATCCTTCTGATCATTTTAACATGCCTTCCAAAAGATATGTCCGTGATCGACCCAGGTGTGCTTTGAGCCTTGTCGGCCATAGCTTGCCATGGACACACAAACATGTGTACTACTCGGACTGGGAAGCTCTCCGATGGCTTGGCAGTACACCATATGGACCAGGGACAATCCTAGATAAAGACAAGCAACCAATTACTAGACGGCCAAGCGATTGAGGATAGCAAGTCACAACTTCTAAACACAAATCCACTTGGGATTGACCGTAGTTGTCCGCATGGTTCGTAGATGTTCGTACTTATCCATACTGATTCTGCAGAGTGACTAAGCCATAACTGCAAACGCGTGTCTCTGTGCGGAGTGCCCGGGCCCAAGCAACTTCCTGCCCCAAGGCTCAAGCCAAAGAAGTCTGGATAGGCCAGGAGATCGAGGGGAAGGAGGCGATCCTCATTCAGAAGCTGTGCAATCAAGGGCTGTGTGCATCGCCTTGTTAGCATGTGATTTCACTGGTGAATGATGGTTGATAAGCTGGTGAATGATGCTTCAAATGTGTTTGTTGTTCAACTGTTGCGTAGTGGGGATGAGTCAATACCGAGCATTAAGTGCAGAAAAACGAGATGGCGAGTATTTGAGCACAGGCACGCGTTCTATTCATATCTGTGAAGTTCACCGAGAGTTACATGGCGCCCAGGTCCTTGTAAACAAGTAAAGCATGGTACAGCTGCATGTGTTGTTCATTAGAATCTCACGTATCTAGGGGTACCCGGGGTACTCGTACCGTGTTGGTGGGCCAGAAACCACGAAGCTATCTCACAGGTACTGATGAACTCCGGCTGACTTAACCACGTACCTTAACAAGAAACAGCTGGTCACGGAAACTGTTCATAGCAGCATCCTTGACTAACAGTATATACTGTAATATACAGTTATGAACTGGTGTATATGTTCATAGTCATTCATAGTTCATAGCAGCATCCCATAAAGTATTATACTGTTTGTACTATCTCTGGTCATTGTCATACACAGGTGGAGCCATGGGTGCAGAGCTGTCCCCAAAAAATCAGCAGTGTTGAGACCAGATCAAACTTGTAATAAGACCCGGTAATGATATCGTTCAAAAAAACCTCGAGGAAAGGGGTCAGCCTATTTTAGCTGATTCCCGTTGATGATTGGTTGACAGTTTACCAAGATGTTTAGAGGAGATGATTGCAACCCAGAATAGAATTTCCTTTTGCCCAAGGAGTAGACTGCCTTCGTTTGGTAGACTTCGGGTGGCTACGGTCCAGATAGGTATTGTCCATCTTTAACCTATAGTTTGCTTCAACCTGAGGATAGCTAGAGACGACGGTTTCCTTCATGTGGCGCTTTTCGACGGCTGTGTGAAGCGAGATGTTTGTACAGTCCTATGGTGTGTGATGTCATCACTTAGGAGGTGGCACCAGAGGCTCGTTGCGTTTCAAACCAGACAAGAGTTCGAAGCAGTTTCCAAAGCCCTAGTCCATCATTGTTGAGAGCAGTGCCATACTATTGCTGTTAATCTTTTTTAGATTATGACATCATGAAAACATGTTTTTGTCCGCTCTGCAATTCTGGAACACTTGTCACCTATATCAACCAAGCGGTTAGGAAGCAAGTCGACGCCTGTCGTTGCGCTCAGGAAAGAGCCCATTCACCGTGGAGTGGTTGTGAACTGGGACGATCTGGAGCACATCTTCCAGCCTTCTGGCAGATGAGGATGGTCCAGTTCTTCCATGGTTGGCAAATCCGGAAACGGGGTACGTGTTGAAACATGGCTATGGGTCAATATTAACCAACCAACGAATGGAGGATTTACCAACAATAATAAGGGAAAACAAAGCTTAAAGCTGAATGATGGGGGAACCACAGTCACATGTTGAAACCAGGTACCGGCGCTGTTAAATACGACGAGCAGTTTTTGGCTCAGTGACGTTCAGCCGTGTGAAATGCGACTTTCCTCCAGTTTTTTTGTCGGTTTTCACTTCCTGCTCTGATGTCTGCCATGCTCAAATTTATTGCGCCCAGTATAGGAAAATGCACATGTATTAGCTGTTCTTTGGGCACGCCCTGAAATTGCGTTTTTTCAAACGTGTATTTATGATTTTTTTCTTCGTGTTGGTTTGCTTCATGTTTCTCTGATTCAACATTTCTTGAGTCATCATCTCGCTCATTGCAAAATTCATTGCGGGGGCTATGGCAGAATCACTATGAGAGCTCAATTCTAGGGTGATTTACAAGACCCGCGGTGCACAGCCTCATTGAGCCAACTTTCTTTTTCCACACTTGTCACTGGTGCTTGTTGCTGACCCTTTTGGCCAAGTTTCCGGGGTTCTTCTTCAACCTTTCTTTGTGGTTGTATCTCCAGATGTACAGTAGGCTGTAGTCTGTCTCTTGTCGTTTCTTTGTCCTTTATTGCCAACGAGAAGGGCACAGACCGTTTCATTTGCCGCCACAGTTGATCCAGCTTCTGAGTACCTCCTCTATTTTTTTTCTTTTTCTTCACTTTGGTAATACGGGCAGAACTCATGACGATAACGCACCACGTTCGAAATGCAAAGTGCAATCTTCTGCTCTCAATTCTCCAAGCTTTGTTGCCATCTCAGTGCAAAGTGACTGGACGTTGCAAGGCGGTCAAGAAATTAGTCTTTCAGGACATTTGCCGAAGATTCTGACGTAGCATCAATTTCATGATGCAAGTGAACGTGAATATGCCCCACCCCACCCCAACCCTTCCGTGACGTAGCATCAATTTCATGATGCAAGTGCAAGTGAACGCGAACATGCCCGACTCCACTCCACACCAGCACCCCGACCACTGAACACATGACACAGCTAAAAAACCTGCAAAACTTGCGGGGTACTTAACAGCGCCGGTAGCTGAAACCAACATGGGGTGATCATAATCCAATGGTTAGTAGATCATGGGGGGTTGATGTTGGTGAAAATTTGGTAGTGCTTACTGTCGCTGAATATTGGTTAATGATGGTGTTTTAAGATGGTTGATGGCACATGGATAATCCGCAGGTTGGGCAGAGGACCGTCTCATGATGGACATCTTATTTGAGCAGCCGAGATAGCAATGGAACAGCACGGTCGTCAATGACTCATTGAGGCACATCTTTTTGAACCTTCGGATAGACAACATCCAGGAGCATTCCGTGCTGCTGACTGAGCCACCTTTGAATCCAGCCGCGAACCGAGAAAAACTGATCATGACCATGTCACTTGGCTCTAAACTGATTGTATTTTTTCGTTGGCAGATGGTTGCATTCCACTTTACAACAGCAACTGGTGTCACAAAGTTGGACAAGGAGAGCACATCCCCTTGATCAAAAACTTGTCGTATGGCAGGTAAAAGCTCTTCTCACGATAAATGGGACCTCATGGCGCCTGGCGTTTGGGAGATCAGAAACTCCTTGCTTCTGCTGGTTTCAGGAGCTCTTATTTTTAACCAATAGGTGTTGCAGCCTAGTTGCGCCTTAGGTCGGTAAAGGCAATAAGATGAATGAATCACGTCGGCAAGTCCATGTTTTGTTTCAGTAGTGGCTTCGTTGACCAATTCACGGTACACTTTTACAAAGGACCGATTTACAAAAGCGGGGTATGAATGGAGATGGTTTCACATCTGGAAAATCTGTTCATTAAATACTATCCCAGCAATCATCACTGATACTAGCACATCAAAATTTTCAAAATAGAATATGAACACATCTTCATTTTCATATATTTTCATATTGAATGCAGCCAACATTCATGATACACTTGGCCTTGAATGGATTATGGATTCTCCGTCAGCAGCTCCGCCAGGTTTGAAACCTTCGGGGTGCAGCGCTGCTCGTTGTTCCTGCAACCTGTTCTGGCCTTGTACTCTGCAGGAAGGACCACAGGTGCACCACTGGCACTGAGCTGCTGGGGTTTGGTGCATGGTCAAACCAGGGTCACTCAGGGGAGATTATGTGGGATCAATGGTGGCCTATTGTGGGTAAGAGTAGGTAATAACAAGCAACCATAAGGCTTAAACAACTACTACGTGATGGTTTCTCAAAATATGGGACCTCCCGATATAGATGGTTTAGTACAAAAGATCATTGATATTGGATGATACGGGCCACCCCTATTTTGAAAAGCATCCATATCACCTCCGGAGTGCACCAATTGCGCTGTTAAACCATGTTAAACCATCTGAAAGTCGTAAGCTTTTCGAAACGGCCACTTCCGCATGATAAGAGCCACTGGAGAGTGTTGGAGTACTCTCAACGTTTACACAGGTGGTTCCTTTTACTGTTGCACCCTTACTTACTTGGATTTTGTATTGAGAACTTATCATTTCCTGAGCTGGTCGTCTTGTCAGTATCCAACCATAGCTGGTTTTTGCGGTCAGGTGCTCACATTTGGATTTTCATTCAGGTGCTCAACTTTGAATTTTTCATGCTACTGTTGGTTGATCATGGTACATGGTTTCCACCACACCGCCAGGCGTGATCTTGGATTGTGGTGACACTGCTAGCTGGAGCGTTCCCATCTATGACGGCTTCATGATCACGCACGCGGTGCAGCGGCTGGATATGGGAGGCCGTGACATCACCACCTACGTGCGGAAGTGCTTACAAGACCGCAACCAATGCGATTTGTGGCCTGGTCTCTGACAGGGGACCCCCAGAAACGACCGCATTGTGAATGAATGACAGACTGCCATTGAAGCTCTTGGTGACCTGGGTATTCCAGCGGATGTTGCGAAAAACAACTTTTGACTATTCATCAGTCATGATATGTTTGATCACTATCGGCCAAACAAGTGGCTTATTTTCCCTTCAATCCAATGGTTCAACATACAGCTGCAGCCCAGCATGTCCCAGCGCTGAGGTTGTCGAAGAGAGGTGGCTTCAAAGTTGCAGACTCTTGGTGAACACTTCTGCGGCTATAAAGCAATGGGTGCCTAGATGTGTGTGTGTGTGTGCGCGTATGTTTGTGTCATGTGAGTGTCCAACAACACACCTTCATCGTGTCAAATGGGAACCAACCGTGGTTGTGCGACCACAGTTTCAAAACGTACCCGTATCCGGCTCAGACGATAAAAGATATTAATATGCAGATTTTGCAGCATATGCAGGCATGGAATGTGCCGTTCATCCAAGTGTTTCCCTTGAAATTCTCAAAAGTAATGAAACACCATACCTCCCCAGCTTAGATTCTGGGTGATCCAGGAAAGCATCAAAGTACAGCTGGGCTTTGTTCGTTGCAATGACGAAGCCATCGAGGATGTGGTGAGATGCCTGGCGGGGACTCCTGTGGAGCCTAGCATTTTGGGATGGCAACTGGGGTATCAGACACGAAGATTTTCGATGTCGTGCTTGCGTGGATTGCTATGATTTGTGGTTTGTTTGATATGAGATAGGGAATAGAAGTGTCAACTGTACTCTGAAAACGCCAAAGAACGATCCTTTCTCGTGTGTATGTCATTTGTTTATTGGATTTCGTGGTGCACAGGCTATGCACGCAGCCTTAACATGATTTCATGATCACAGGTTCTGACTTGTGTTGTCACGTTTCCTTTTCCAATTGGGCCAGGGTTGAAGGGTCCCATGTGGGGTCAATAACGGCACAGGCCATTTGTAAAGGGTGTCAATAAATTTTGGCATCACACAAAGGACCATTGCATTTGGTTTCATGCCCCGGATTTGTTTCACACGATTCTGTTTGAACATAATTTCATATAATTTCAACATCTTTGAGAAAAGACATTGTGAAGATGATGATCATTGGCAAGTAGCAGCTACCTAAGTAGCATAGTCCATCTCGTGTTTTCTTCCCAAGATCTACTATGATCATCTACGATCTACTATTAAGATCTATCAAGATCTATGGCCATGGGTCAAAACCCTTAGTCCCCCTGGTTCCCCACCATGAAGCGCATTGTTTTCCCTCTAGTTTTGTCGGTTCCTCCCATGATTGGTAGGTTACTATTGACCCATCGCCCTATCAGTCGACCTTCCAGCACCTAGGAGATGAGGAGAGAGGCATCGAGGTGGGCGAGGAACGCTACCTGGGTCCTGAAGCGCTCTTCCATCCGCAGGTCTTAGGACTGGAGTCAGGTGGGGGGCGGAGATCCAGCCGTGGATTGGGGATGGTAGGGGCATATCCATGGATAAGGCTCGCCGAAAATCCATCAAGCCCAGCTGCGAACTGGTCGTGATTCTGAGTTTTGTTTTGGTAGATCTTGGAGCATTCAACCGGTAGCCATTTCTCATGGTACTCGTAGGAAATCTCACACGAGATGATGCTGGAGCGTTGGTTTTGGAGCCTCTTTCAGCGATCCCAAGATGAAGTCAGGAATTGTCGGATTGCATTACCCTGATCAGCTGCTATGGTTCATCCCATCGCAAGTTCTCATCTGTTTACTTGAATCAACAGTACGACATGTGGGTGTTTCTCAAAATTGGGAATCCCAAAAATGGATGTTTACTATCATTAAATGCTTAATGTTGGATGCTTTGTGGTGTCCCCTGAGAAACATCCTAATTGTTTTTATAATGGTATCCCCCATGATGCATGGCTATAAGCACCATTTTTGTCCCCTGGTCCCCTGAGAAACCACCATATCAGGACCATTTTTTGCATGGCCCGATATCACGACCGACCCCGGAGAGGTGGTGTTGCGGAGATGCTGCGGAAGTCAGTGACGAGCTGCGATGCAGACATCCGCCAGAAGCTTCTGTACCTTGGAGCGCTACCAGGGGCCAGGGGTGGCCATCACGCGCCGGACCACCGTTGTTGAAGACATGGCCATGCCGCCATGCCCCGGTTGGTGGTGAGATCGTTTCAGGGTGGGGGTATCATAGTTGATGGATATACCTGCAGGTATGTGCTTAACTATGGTGAACTCAAGTAATACTTGAAGAAGCCTACACGTAGTAGTTGGGAATTCAGCTCTACGGGTGAATGAAGTAGATGATGAATCACCATGAAAAAAGGTGCACCGAAATCTATAAGCAATGCTCTTATATATTCATAGAGTTTCACGTAGAAGCCATGTTGAATATATATTAATAATATATATATATACAGTATACATTTATATATAGACACATAAAACGATCTCCCTTTGATTGGGAAGTGATGAACAAGTAGGTAATGATACTGATACCTGATTGCGAAGGCAGTACTGATGTCACTGACCCCTGCCAGTTGCGATTCACCATGATTAATCAATCATATTTAACCATGTTAAACCAGTATCAATCAGATTCAACCAAAATAATCACCATTGTGACGTTTAATGGTTGTAACCATAAACTGGTTAATAATCACCCAAATAATCACCAGTATCAATCAGATTTAATGGTTAACCATTTTGTAACCATAATAACCATAATAATCACCATCAGTAACCATAAATCGTTTAAGATTTTGTAACCATAATGAGTTGTTCAGATGACTCGCCGCTCAGGTCCTCCATCGTCCT
>VSDK01012482.1:48178-96302 GCA_009767595.1 Symbiodinium kawagutii
TGGCAAAGGTGGAACACAAGCCGCTCGGCAGGTTGGGTGGTCAGCTTGGGTGGTCAACCATAACTGGCGGGTGGGTTGAAACATTTATCATTTTCCCTAGTGAATGTTAACAATTGGTTGGTTGATTAAGATTTTTCATGGGGGTTGAGACCACCAACCGGATAATCACGGTGAATAGTTGGGAACATGGGTTGTTTTTTTAACCTGTTGCAACTATATGAGAATGATCGCCTGTAACTCCAGAGGTTATATATAGCGATAACCATCATTATGTTTGATGGATTGTCATGATGACAAATGAATGTTGATGAATGTTGATGATCGATGGGTACAAATGGTTGATGATGATTGGAACAACGATGGTTCAGAAGCATGATTGTGGTTCGCGATCATGATTATGATGATGGTTGCCAAATGGGTGTTTCTCAAAATAGGAGTACCCCAAAATCATTCAATACTAGCCATTTATATGATTAAACCATGAAACCAACCATTTTCGGGGTTCCCTATGGCTTGAGAAACCACCAGATGCTGTTGATGTTGATGATGATGTTGATGATGATGATGATGATGATGATGATGATGATGATGCTGATGAATGAGAATATTATAATGACGGCTGAGAATGATGGTTGGCGTTCATGGCCTCCTGGTTGGTCGTGATCATCTACTTGATTCATTGTTTGGTTGCTTGGTTCGTTCTTGATGATGGAGCCAGCAACAGGTACCCGAAATCAGCGATTACTTGAAGGTGTGTGTTTTGTTAATGAATTGCTGTATATGCATATATATATATATATACATATGTATGTAGATATATTCCTGGTAACAAAGACTCGTGGTCATGGTCATGGTTGTTTTGCATTATGTATTTTCTGTTCTGCTCTCCAGCGATTTCCTGCCATGCGAGGGGCAGAATCTTATGAAAGGGTTGGCCATCACTCAAATGCCTATGGTGTATGATTGGAAGGCAGTTCTTGTTAACACAATATTTGCACATAATAACATGTACCAGCCTGGCAGCTCAGGTATTGGATCAGTGCTGAAGAATATGATGAGGTTGGTCCCTCCGTCGTGCATAGCAGATGCTTTTGATTTGCCTTTGCACGAAGATTTGCCACTGCTGGTTGCGGCATGGCAGCCTGCTGATTCCTGTGAAGATGTTTTGGCGAAGGAGCACTGGGAACTTCCATCTTTGCCTCTGACATCCTTTGACCACACCGTTCCTGTTCTTGTCTTTTGTGCCATCGAAGTTGTTTCAAACAACTGACGAGTTGAACTAAGTTGAAGTGTACAAGTTTTATAAGATTTATATAGGTTACTAGTTAATTAAAGACCTTGATAATGTTGATTGTTCAGTTGTGAAGACACCCCACAGACATCTGCAGAACCAGGAGGCAGTTGTGGACTTGGATGGCGCACGCCGCCAGGGAATGGCTTGGTCGAGCCGTGAAACCCCTGCAGGCCCACGGCTGGTCACGTTGATCCCACGGCGGATCAAGTTGCTGTGTTTGTGGCAGCTGTAGACTGGGACTTTGCTGTTTTGAGCCAAGCTTCGGCACAGATCATGGTAAGGTTTCAAGAGGGGACTTGGGAACCCACAGATCTCGAATCAAAGATTTGGTTATTCTGAACACATCCCGCAACAAAGATCAGGGTGATTTGAAATTTGAAAGGGTTTGTGTTGATTGGTGCTCCCATAAGTTGACATTGAGCAGCCGCCAGGCAATGAGATGCCGCTGACGATCTAGCAGCATTCTTGACGAACCAAGTCGCACCGACCGGTTCTTTGTGTCAAGTGTGACATGACGAAGCTGTGGAAAATGTTCATTGTCAAGCTGCCCAGTCGGATTTTTGCTGAGCTTGAAAGCTTGACAGCTTGACATAGGCTCCACATTTCCGGACTGCACCCATGGTACAGAGCCGCACAAAGGCCTTCGTGCAGAGAGACTTCCCTGAGAACAAAAGCAACGCTTGGCCATGCTGCGTGAAGTGGGTCCAAAGATGTCCAAAGCACTTGACGATTGCAGCGGATGTGGATATAGAATTATTGGTGGACATAACTTGCCAGGGCCGTCGTGATTGCGGTTCAGATGGCTCAGTGTTAAGTGTGAAAGATGGGGTACTGTGAATGCATTTGCATTTAAAGAACACTTGGTATCGAGATCACGATGTTCATCAACTCTCCAGAGCAAGGAGTGTACCTACAAGTACTGTTGCATCGGCCATCTTGCGTGTTTGTTGCTGGAGATGGTCACATGCAAACAGATCAAAAAAAATCCAACAACACATGGTGGTTTCTCAAGTCATAGAGGTACCCCCAGTTATCATCCATTCATAGTCATTGACAGTAGTAGTAAACCAACATAGCCAACCACAACCTTGGGGGTTCCCTATAGCTTAAGAGCCCCCCATGTGTCGCCACTGAGCGCCCCAACCCTCCCCTGGTGGCAGGCAACGCTTCAGCGTCACGGTGGAGTTGGTGTCGCCGGAGCCAGGCTCCTCGCAAGCTCAGGCGGGGACTGTGGAGCCGAGCTGAGCAAATTGTGGGTGGCAAATGGGTGAATTATCAATGATGATTCATGATGATTCATGATGGTTCATGATGGTTCATGATGGTTCATGATGGTTCATGATGATTCATGATGGTTCAATATGGTTAACTAATGATGGTTGATTAATGATGGTAAATGACTAATGATAGCTAATTAGCCATGATGGTTGCTGATTAATGATGGAATAGTTATCATTAGTTGATGATGGTTAACGGTTAGTGATGGCAAATTTTGCTTAATTAATGTTGATTAATGATTACTAATTGATTGTGGTTAATGACTAATGCATTTTGGCCAATGAATGCTAATGGCGACCAACTGGATCCATTTAGATTTTTGTTTTTGTTTCTTGTATGTTGGCATATGACGGCTAGGGTTGGCAGATTGCGAGCAGATGCTGCGCAGATGCTGCGAAGATGTGACTACAGTTCCAAGAGCAATGGACTCCAAGAAATGTCAGTTAGGGTCGAGGGCCCCGAACGTACCCCTGGCTGTTCACATGAAAAGAAAAATTGACCCTGCACAAGTCAAGCTGCTGGGATGTTCACCGTTCACCCCATTCCTTTTCGGGGACAGTTGGTAATAACTAATGATGTGTAATAATAACTGGTTGGTGTTTTTTATTCTTTTCAATTTCCCTAGGAACTGTTCGCAAACGGTTCGTAGGCTGAACCAACCAGACAACCATCGTAACCCGTAGCTATAGATGATGATCCCTCACACGTTGCAATGCAGCCCCACCCCTGAGCCGAACGCCGAACGCTTGCCGTCAGGGCATCAGTCTGCAAGGTGTTGGAACCTTGGACTTGCCGCCAGGTGGGGTGTGGGTGTGGTCAGGTGTGGCGAGTTGGCAGGACAGGGTACCCCCAGAGCTGATGGTTCCTGTGGGCCATTTGTGATCATCTATGGTTTGCGAAGACTTCAATGGCCTGGGTGTGGTTGGGTTTCAGCAACAACAAGAACAAGAACAAGGACAAGAACAGCAACAACAACAACAACAACAACAACAACAACAAACAGCAACAGCAGCAATAGCCACAGCGGTGACAGCAGCAAGAACAGAGACAGACACAAAAACAAGGATGGTTTGAGGATGGTTTGAAGATGTGATTCGAATATTGGATTTCCAATTGCAGTCCTCAGTATGGTGACCAGAGCTGTCCTATGATGTTTCATACGGGAAGGCAACCAACCAAGTCACGCATATGTCAAGCATCCAAAAATTGTTTTGCGTTGAGGGCCAACGTGGGTTGCGCCATGGGATCATTGCTGCTGAATTGTGTGTGTGTATGGATTTGCCGGCTCTGCTGTAGAAAACTTGGGCTGGTTCAGTGCTTAAAAAATCGGATTGGAAGACACGCGCAGAGGTAGATTTGGCCAGTGGCATTTGCTGGCTGCTGAGTTCTTGGCATATTTAAGCACTACTGATTGAAAACAAAGAAACAGTCCTGGGACAACCGAGTTGTCCATGAAAGATCACAAAAGCAGGGTGCGCCCGCAGCTGTTTGCGGGTACATGGCAGGCTTGGAACGCGAGTATCGCTTCAGTGTCTATGCGTTCGTCGCCTCAGAACCGGGAGACAGGGTGGATGTGAACATGATCATTGTGGTTCGCAGCCATCATTCTTGAATTTCACGATTTCGGGTCTATGTATACTAGCAATGTTCACCATTGCTCATCAATTTTGGCATAGCCACACATTGCATTAGCTTTTGGCATCGTGGGCCAACTCATGTGAAGGCAAGTGTGCATTTTGGGTGAGAAGTGCAGATATTTAGGTTTGATACGATACTAAGTGGTTGGAGGCATTGAATTGTGACACTATAAAGTTATTGTGTCAACTATACATGGAGATGCTCCTCAACATGACCAGCATGTTGGAGTCGAAGCATCCGTCAAGCCAATGGTCCATCAACTGCTGGGATGGTCACGGCCTAACCTTTACCACTGACCAGCTGGGATGAAGGACCAAAAGTGGAATGCATTACCTCTTGACGTTAGATATTTTTGTGGCACTATTGAATCGCAACGAGTCGGCATGTAGGGAACCCCTTACATAGTCTATCAGAATTCGCTTGTTGTGGGTTTTGGCACTTGGTTTGGGGGCACAGACTCGACTGTCGGAGGGTATGCATCAGCAACTGTCAACTGTTTCTTGGCCGTTCACCCATACTAGATGATTGGTTTACTACTGATAATGATCGATGATAACTGAGGGCCCCCTTCGACTTGAGAAACTACCAATTTGGGAGTGTCCCCTATTGCTATAATGAACCAACCTGTTTTGGGGGTGCCCTATGACTTGAGAAACCAACCAGTTGGTATCACCCCCAGTTGTGGCCCAGGTATCACGAAGGGAGTGCCTTAGTCCGTGTGAAGTTGGTGAGTCAAGAGACAGGCGACGGCACGGGACCCGCGGCCGGTGGAAGCCTGGCACTTCTGGTAGCGTTTGAGTCAGATGTCAGTCATGACATGGTGGTGTCTGAATAGCTGGGGGTACCCCCAAGTTATGGTTAGATTGCTACATGGTTTATAAGATGGATGATTTCGGTCAACCTCTTTTTGGAGAAACACCCACATGTTTGTTGGCTGTTTTTTGACGGATGTTTTGTGCTTGCGGTCTTTTGAAAGTACAGATACGTTGTTAATGAACACTGTGAGATCTGTGAGGATTTCACCAGTTGCAGCACACCTCCAACTTCCGCATGCCTTGACCACCCCAGCATTTTCTGTCCAAGGTGCTGCCATTTTGCACCAGGCGAGTTTTTGAACATCGAGGTGAAATTTGATTTCTTTGCGGCGGAATCCTTGGCCACGATCAAGTTGGATGCCTGGAGCCTCAAAGGGGTGGTGTGGGTCGGTGCCGTATCCACACATGGAAATGGCTTGGATCCTATGGTGGGCATTGAATGGTTGCCTCCTCAAACTTGATGATTAGCTGATTAGTTGAATCATTGAAGTTTGTTTGCCAACCTCCCGGCTGCGTCGAAATTTCTTTGAGATGCGTGAGGACAACATCAACGAATTCCTCAAAATGTGTGCAAAGGAAAGCTCTTTACCCCACCAAGATCGACAGGGCTCTCCCTGACACTTGGCATGTTTAGTCAGAATCTGCTGAATCCCGTCTACAAAATCGATCATTGTATTAGATGCTTGGCCCAGACTGGTAATTTTCCAGAGATGATGCAGCATCATACAGCCATGGATAGGAAAAAGCAGATAGCCACTTGCACTATGGATGTGTTCAGCAACAGTGGATCCGTTCACCATGTCTTTCAATTCTGGATTGCCAAGGCCTATGAATTCTATGAGGCTCAACAATCTTCATCCCCTCTTTGTTGATATGGGTGTTTCTCAAAATAGGGGTACCCCTAAATCATACACTATTCATATATATATATATATTTACAGATTATATATATATATATATATAGTAATAAACCATCCATTTTGGGGGTCCCCTATGGCTTGAGAAAGCACCACATGTGTAGCATGATGTCTCGCACTAGAGACCTGGCGCCACGGAAACTGCTTGGCGCCTCCCAGGCCGCGTGTCGACAAGTGGTGAGGCACAAGATCGCCGTGGCCAATCCGTTGATGCAGCCTGCGAGGTCCCTGCGGGGACCACGGGACCCTGCAACTCACCTAGGTCCATTGAGGATCCCATGGTGGATCATGGTGGTTTCTCAAAGTAGGGGACCCCATGGGACCCCAAATCATCCATCTTAATATATCTTAATACCCCTTCAAAATAAGAAACCATCCGTCATTTGGGGGGATTCCCCCATGACTTAAGAAACCACCACATACCAGGAATGTTCATGCCGTGATCTTACAATGCTCGCCATTGTCAGCCCATTAGTGAGTGGGACTCAGCTGTGAGCAAAGTGGATCTTTGTTTTGGTTTAACTCAGCCAAGTACCAGTTTTGGCAGTTTGGGCATGATCTACCCTGTGTTCAGCTAACACATATGATGTGTGGAAACTGTGGAGAACACCCCACATCCAATGGCCTAGGGTAACCATCACAGCTGATAGCTTTCACCAACTTGGACCACTTGGAGGCCACTTGCGCCGCTCGAGGTTCACAGGGTCAGCTTCGGAGCCCTTCTTCCGTTTCAGCCCTGAGACTTTGGAGGTCTCCAAGGGGGCAAGCTTCGACCCTGACGCGGCTGACCAACGGTTGACCACTCGCTGTGAATATCAACATCAACACGCGGCATTTCATTTTGAGATTTTGCTGGTGGTTGCTTATTGTTGTTGAGAGCAGTCGTTAGTAGCTGTATCCATTGTTCCGCAAGCCCTGTTTTTCTTTCTTTCTGAGAAATCATGTGCAAACATGATGGCCGAGCACATGTGAACATTGCCTCCTTTTGCTGGAAATGTGTAAATCGACGTGTGGAATATCAAAATTGTTGGTCATGTCTTGGGAAACGCGAGGTCCATATTGATTCAATAGCCGGCTAAAGGTGATGGTCAATCACCACCCGAGCTGTTTATGTACTTGTCGTTAGACTGGTGGTGGTGCATTAGCAGCTAGATCGTGCTGGATCTAAACGAAGGGAGCCTGCCACACCAAGAGCATTAAATCAAATCAACCAAGCAACATGGTGATTTCTCAAAACAGGCGTATCCCCCAATCATCCAATATAAACATAATATAGACCATTTATAACCAACTGATTTTTGGGGTTGCCATGGCTTGAGAAACCCCCACATAGCAGGATGACCTTCGCATGAAATACAGCGTTGCAACATCAGCGCTTCACCTCCAACATCGCCCAGCACCAGGTGCCGCCTCGAAGTGAAAAGACCATGGAACTCATCTACAGGCGGCAGCCAGGGCGGGTTTCATGTGCCCGGGATGCAGCTCACTGAAAGTACTGGGACCCTGTCCGCTGAACCAACATTGCTGGGTGGAAAATCCACCAGTTCAATGGATGATTTCCTAGTGTTTTCCCGAACAACATGGTGGATCGTCCATTGCAATGATGGTTTTCCGGAGGGTAATAATCGGAGGCTACTCCGATAACTGTGAATGATGGACCTCTTGGAATACAGAATCGGAGCTCATATGCATTCTCCAAGGCATTTAGGATGTCCCGGGATGCAGCTCATGGTTGATACAAAGATGGTTCTTTTTGTCCAACTAAACACGGTTTGGGGTTGTTAAAAAGGGTTTATCCATCAATGATGGATTCCATTAAAGCATGCATATGAATATGATCAATCATATCTAATCAATGTACATTATTTGATCATGATGTAGGATTATGTAGGTGCAGCATTGCGTTTGATCGGTGTAATATTTGTCTATACGTGTTTCATTTGGCTTTCGAAGATGCTGGGACTGTGACGCAGTGGTGGATTATAGTTGTTTTTGTTGCGTTTTGTTCTTCATCGTGGCCTCATTGATAGAGTCCGTGTTTGATAGTCATTTAGTATTCATAAGCTATTGCGTTTTGGTTGCAAGCCATTACTATTTAGGAACTTGCTGTCATGTGGCTTACAACAGATTCTATAATGGTTATGGTTGTTTTTGGTTTTCCCTACCATTTGGCAGTAATCTACACTTAAGCTCTACGAAGCAAGTGAACATTCAACATTTAGTCCCAGGAATGGATGCGTAAATGGTTTTATTGTAAGCCATCATAGGGAACTTAAATGCTTGCAAACTTGAAACTATGATCAGAGAAATACAGCAATTGTCAATAGTCGATATCGTGTCAGTCAAAGTCGTTCGAATACTCTCTATACTTGACCATTGATGCAAGTAAGATTTGCCACATATCAATACCATGCGCATCAATATCCTTTTGCCATATGGTGGTTTCTCAAAATAGGGGTACCCCAAAAATAGCTGGTTCATTACTATAAATGGTTCATAGTGGATGATTTGGGGGTACCCCTATTTTGAGAAACCCCCATATATACATTGGTTTTACATGGGATTGTGCACGAGGATAACCAGGGACGTGCCATTCAGTCAAGGCATCGTGTCCCCAGAGGCGACACCGGGTTGATGATGGCAGGCCGTTGGAAGAGGGTGAAGACGTTGCTGAGGCCGGAAAGCCTTGGATGCCTCCAGGATTTCATGGGATTTCATGGGTCAATGTGATTGTTTGTTTTGTTGTTTGGTTGGTTGAATACGGCTTACAATAAGCTTGGTGGTTTTAGCCTTGTTTTTTTCCCTATGTATAATTAAGACATGGTTGGTTGGTTGACAACGGTTGGTTGGATGACAGACATTTTTTTCATACTGGTGGTTCAACCACCAACCAGTAGCTTGGCTTGGTCATTACCAGCAGTGCCAAGTGAGATTATGGGGTGAATAATCAGTGGGACAGAGTAGCTACAGCCAAATGTTCGATGTTGATAGAAGTCGTTCACATTTAAACAGATACCTTCATAACGTAGACATAGATGGACGTGTGTGTGTGTGTAACCAAGCAGATATTGATAGTTAGTATTCATAAATAGAGAGTCGTGTGTGATCGCATGTATAGATTTGCAGATGGATAGGTGTACACATGTTGACGTGCACATTGAAGTGGTTCACAAGAAATGAATCATGGTTGATGACTCTGTGGAACCCCCTGCTTAACAGAAAATGCACACATAGGGCCCGCGTTGTCTTGTGTCTGTGGAAATGCCATGATTTCATGTTTCAGCTGTTTCCGTTACAAAGTAGTTACAAATCATCGACACACCAAAAACAGCGAACAGAGGGTGCCCCTCTTTGCGCTTGCTCTCTTGCGCTTAACCTCCTGGGTTTCATTGCTTCGGTTCGATGTTCATCAGCTCGTTGCTAATCAGCGCTGGATTCTTTGGCACATATTAAGCGTTTTGCGCTAATAGTGAACCAATTCAATTCTCAGACTCTTTGCTGGAACTGCGTAGATATCAATGCCAACCGCATCAATGCTTGTATACATTTGTATCTATAATATTTGTGACATAGAATGACGTGGACATAATATCCACCAGTATATGTCAAATCCAGTAGAATATCCACCACTATCACCACATAATCATTGGTTTCTGATTTGATCCTTGATGTTTTGTCAGATGCCTCTGTCTAGTCGCCAAAACCATCATGACAAGTGTATGACAGTCAAAACCATCATATAATCATTGGTTCTGATTAGTCATGGATTGTACATAGGATACATTTATAACCCCAGTGTCAGAACCAATAATTATATGATATACTGATACATTATATACTTGTCATTAATCATTGGTTCTGATACATGTATACTGGTGTACGTAACCCCAGTGTCTAGTAGCAACGGCAGTGTATCCACCTATAGGTGATATACTGGTCATCCACCTGGCAAAATGGTTTGAAAATCCACGTGTTGGAAACTCACCCAATTGTTGGTTTCTCAAAGTAGGGGTACCCCCAGTTGTGATCCATTCTTTTATTCTGAGATAAAACCAACCATTTTTTGTGATTCATAGCCCAGTGATATCCCAGTTAGTCATTTATTGTCATAAACCAACCCTTTTTTTGGGATCTTCCGAGAAACCACCATATGTCAAACTTCTCTATCATTTAAATAGTTGTACTATTCTTATTTGGCATATCCCCTATTATTGGCTACTATCCACTGGTTAATAACCATTGTTAATCATCAAGAAACCAACCATTTATCAACCATTTATCAACCATAACTAAAATCAGATACCAACCATCACTTGGAGACCTAAGAATCCACCCATGGGGTGCGGTAACTCCCGGGTTTCCCCGGGAGGTCACGTTGAAGAGCCCCCGGTGAACTGGCGTGCCACCCCGGCCGTGCGGAGTCACAGCTGGTTGGGACGAGAGGCGAGTTCAAATGTTTGAATCTGACTGGTTTGGAATGAAGGCATCGGCATGTGATCTGAGGATGTGCCCAGTTGGCTAGGCAAGAGTTATATATATCATTGAACATATCATTGAAAAGGAAGTGCTCTCAAGACCTGTTTTTTGGGGCATGATAAAGTGTAGACAGAAGCCCTGCAAGTAGTGCATGCAAGAAACAACGCGGGTGCATGACAATCGGTTGTTGATATGGCTCGAATCCCTTGCGTTCCTCTCAAATAAAGCGAAGAGACATTGTTGGGAAGTCAGGATGCTGATGATGTTTTTGTAAAGTATTTTGATCATATGTAATTGTGCCCATGCATGGTGTTGGTTCCTTTACCTCGCTATTGATTGGCTGATATGATGTCAACACGTGTGAGTCCAGTTGAGCTTGTTTGGTCCATGGTCTACGGCTTTGATCTGTTGAGTCAAAGCATTCAGCTTTCGCCTGACATGTTCGGTGGGGCAGTGAACAATTATTGCGACTGCGTCTCAGCCATGTCGATCTGGCGGCTCAGTAGTTCAGATCTGTCGATCCTCGAAGAATCAAGCATGCAGGGGCCATTCATTTGGATCAAACAATTGAGATCAATTCAATCCATATTGATCGATGGATTGATCAATCAGTCAATGAATCAGGCTGAATCAGGTACCAAAAATGCCCAGCTGCCCAACACACCCCAAGGATTTTTTGTTGTTCCCATCCTGCAGCCGGGTCCCTCCACTGTACCTGGGCCCTCCAGGGCTTCGAACGTGCCTTGGTTCTCAAAGCACCGTTGGGAGCCCAAAGGGGGTTGCTGATCGAGCCCTGGTGGTTCCTGGTGGTGTTGTTGGGATCTCCAGGGTTGGTGATGGTTGATGATGATGGTGATGATGATGATGATGATGATGATGATGATGATGATGATGATGATGATGTAGTTAAGTAGCAGTAGGAGCAGGAGTAGTACTTTATTACAATTCATGGCTTCTGTAAAGCTGCTTGTCACGTTGTGAAGTTGATCAAGCAGCACTGAGCAACCAAGACAGGAGTATCTGAGAAGTTGATGAAATATCTTTCAAATCCTCAAGCAAGGGGAGCTAGCAAAGGTTTTCACCACAGCTCATTCGTTTCCCCCGTCGCTTTTGTCGTGCGTTTGTGTTTTGTTTATCAACAACTCAGCCTAATGTCGGGCTAAACAACTAAACAGAACTAGTGATGGCTTGATATGGTTTGGCTAGTGATGAAGTGTATGTTTTCCTAAGCATCAATGTAAGCATTACTCAAACGTTAGTTGGGATTTTTGGTATGAGTTAATTAGTTAGTTTGTTAGTTAGTGTGTTTTCTAATAACATTACTGACAGATTAGTTACGACATTGGACCACTACCTGCGAGGCTTGGAGGCTCGACGGTGGAGAGCTTCAAGTTCCTTCACTATGCCAAGGAGATGGTGAAGTGCCTGGAAGATGACGGCTTGGATATGAGTATTGACTTGTTGTGATAAGGTAGATGAAAGATGATGATTTGAGATAACTTTAGTATAGGTATGTTTGAATGTATGTATGAGTGTATTTATGCATGTATGTATGAATGTATGTACATGCGTATCTATAATTATATATATATATACACATATACGTTACTGTTTGTATGTATATGAGCGTGGAGTTTGGCCACTTGCCCCACTGACTTCTTCACAACTGTCATATCGATTAGTGGTATCACTGGTAATAAGTCCCGTCTCCACTTGCCTTGAGAGAAAGGGAAAGAAATGGACTGAATTTAAACACCAATCTGAATTGCAGAGACAACATCAACATAGCGTCCGAAAAATGGAAATCCAGAAACCAATCTCCTTGAGATTTATCACCATGCTTCACCATGATTCTCCATGGTTGTTGTATCACTTGTGAGATTGGTCAGCATCAGCCATCATTGTCAACCATCATTAGTTTCATCATCATCATCAATCATGATAATCATTATATATTTCCTAGTATGGTTGGATTTTGTTGGTTATCATTATCTCTTGTAGTCAACCATTTGAAAACCATGGATGGGTTATCATCACCAAACATCATCAAACATCATCAAACATCATCAAACAACATCATCATCAACGATCATCAACCATCATCAACCATCATCAACCATCATCAACCATCATCAACCATCATCATCATCATCATCATCATCATCATCATCATCAAACATCATCAAACACCCAAGATTCACCATGATTTACCATGTTTATATCCCAAGTTGGGATCCATGATTCTCGGTGGAAGCCTTTCCAGGTACAAAGCGAGGATCGAGGCGGGATCTGGTGATCGGAGTCCTCGGTGATCCGCCAAGGATGATTTGGGGATCCAGAAATGCTTGGATTCCCCAACAAAAAGGATCAAAATGGAAGATTCTTGAATAAAATGGATGGTTTTATGTTGGTGTATATTGGTTAAATGATCATTTTCCGATGCTTCGGGGTATCATGTTTGCGCCCAGTATATCACCTCAGGCAAGGGTTGGATGGTTGGAAGACCATTGAACAGTACCCACTGATAACTTGTTTTTGGTCCGTTGATCATGGTGAATCTGTGGTGCGCCAATCAATTGTTGGGATAATTTGTTTGTAGTATTCTTATGATATTATAATCTGGTAAACAACATGTCTGTGAAAAACGTAGATTAGTCAATTGTGGTCTTCAAAATACCCCATTTTGCCTCATCCGTAGCCATTTGGCATGTGGCCAAAAAGCCTTGGTCAAGGAATTTATATAAAAAGACGTTAATAGCAATCTTGTGGCGTGCTTAACCACTTCGTTAAGTGGCAGTTCCCCAGCTGCAGCAAAAGACCAGCTGGGCGCTGGTGCAAGCACCTTGCTAGCACATTATGAAGCATGATGAACGATTTACGAAACATGATGAACCTGTTTCACTACTCTTCCAACTGATTAACTGATGAACTGGTTCAACTACTGTGCCAATAGCAACCGCAACCACCTGAAGAGAACTGCCCAAGGGATCCCAAGGGCACCACCTGAAGGGGGGCACCGTGGTTGTACCCGGTCCTTGGGTCCTTGGTCGTTCAGTCGTTGGATCGCTGGTTGGAGGCAGCCCCTGGAGCGCCCAAGGGCGGCGTGGACTTCTTCTTGGAGTCCTCGGAGGCGCGGCGGCCCGCCCTGTGTAGGCCGGCCCTACGTGGGTCCTGGGTCGTGGTGGTTTGATGGTGGATGATGATGGATGATGTTTGTATGGGTCATGATTTATGGCTGGTTGATGATGGTTGGTGATGTTTGATGATGGTGGATGGTTGATGATTATTCAGTGGTCCAGTCATGGATATACCACATTCGTTTACAAATGATCAGAACTACCTAGCGTATACTGGACCAGAGAACATGGAGGCCAGGCAGAAGTGTGAGGACAATTGGGGCAGAGCAAGCAACTGGGAATTTGGGGATGGTTGGGGGATACACAATTGCATGGCCAATCCTATGTGTGTTTTCTGCCGGTGAAGCCTGTTGATTTCCGGAGGTCAAGAATGACTGTCCATTTGACTGAAGCGATATGTTATAAGCAAGCGTCACCGTCAAGAGCAGTTAATATTTGAATATCCCAACGGCCATACAGTACACAATTTAGTATCGGGTAGTACTGCAGGGATATATCCAATCAGCCATGACATCCGCCAATCCAACATCTCTAAGCGATCTGACCTTTTACTTGACAACGACCAACTTTATGAAGCACTGATGTCGTGCTAAGCATACAACCGATGATAGGTGTTGCGGTGTTGCTGCAGATTTCTCACAAACACTTATCCCAGTCAAGCAAGAAAGCGATCCATCAGGTCTTCATATCATCAGTGCGTTCTCCATCAATGGTGGTGTCCGACAAAACCTTGTATTCTCGCTGCACAGCCGTTTAGCTCAGCTATGTGACGACCAAAATGGATCAGAGGTGTACGAATTGGTGAACCATGGTGATCCTTACAAGCTTGGTGAACCATTCTGCTGGTGATTCACCAGCGATTAACCATTAATTGACTTCACCAATAAGCCGCTACTCCATTGATAGCCATTGATTATCCGTTGATTAACCGACTATATAACCATGACTTGCTGTACAAATCGGTGATTTACCATTGACTAACCAAGGATCCACCTCTCGGATCTGCCATTGATGGATCCGGCTGCTGGTTGATCAGCCAATGGTGACCATGATGGAGGAGGGCTTCCGGGTCTCCCTGCAGTGGCTAGGTTGCTAGAAGCCGGTGTGATGATTCAAGTTGTGATATAAAACTTTATAGGGGATAGTACAGTAGTGGCTGGTAAGAGGGGATCATTGACAAAAATGATGGTTGAACTACTATTGGGTTGTTTCTCAAGCCATATGGTACCTCTAACTCGTTTTTGTTGATGAGGACAGACTATGACACTCAGATCATCGTATGTAGATCATCAGTGTTACCATAGGTCACACGCAGGTCAGCATGGTCCTGCAATCCTTTGCGACCTCAATTGCCTGCAAAGCACACGCTTCATAGGGACTTCCATGGTGTACAACGCAGCCAGTTGTCCGCGTTAAGCGCCAGTCGCCATCAGTCCATGCCGGCGCGGCCAACGGATCGCGGGGCAGATGGCTCAGCGACAGAGGTGACCTTGTCGCAACTGGGTGAAACAGCTGCGGGGCCTTGGGTCACCCAAGGATTTCTGGTTGGTGGACGAAGATTTTTCATAGGTGAACCAACCAGATTCATAGGTGAACCACCAACTAGAAATTCATGCGTTCACCAGGTTTTCATAGGGGTTCAAAGCACCAACTAGAAATTGTCATCATGGTCCATGGGTAGATTGTGCACCTGAAGCAAAAGACGAGGGAAACAATTGATTACATGTCTTATTCATTTCAAACATTGGCTGATTGTTATAGGATTTGGACGGATTGGTGCGTGACAAGCGACTGACATCGCGCTGAGGAACAAGAGGAAATTCACCAGAGTGGTTTCGCCAAAAAGTACACCCCCACTGGCTGAAAGGTAGCTGGAGATCTTGGATGCATTATCGGCTTCAGCTGCTTGATTGTTCCAATGTAGTAATTTGTTAGATAATTTCATCAAACGATATCTACTGGGATTGTTGGGAATACATTTCGTAATTAAACAATTGTACTTTGATGCACTTCGTAGAATCGGAGTTTTGGCCACCCGAGTTTTTCATGGCTTTTGTAGATAACAAGGGTTGACAATATTTCAACAAGGCCACTTCCTTTTTTGAGATTATTTTGTTGGCACAAAAGATCCCAACACACCAAATGCTTGCAACTCAAGTTAAAGGATCCGGATCAAGAGAGCGGAACCACAGATGATCCACACTCCGATTCCAAAAAATGCGAGTGATCCAAGCGTGTTGGACCATTGGACTCCCGTGTACCTACCATCCATGCACAATTCACAGGCAGCATTGATCGCGTACAGCTGGCCTCATCCGAATCGTTGTTGGTTGCTTGTATATGCTTGTATCATCTACCACGGTAACCATATTTTGCCTTACAGCCCTCCTATTGTTGATTGTTAGTCAGTATTTTTATGGATGATTCTTGTTGTTTCTGATGATTCAACGTATTCTTGCCGCTTAGAGTCAGTTCTATTCTCCTATTTCCCTTGCTGATTCAAAGCAGCTTATAGCTATGAAAGGGATGTACAGCTGTTACAATTGTTCTTGCCTGCTGTTTACTGATAGCTCTGAGACCTATCCGTCGACCTGAGCGGCGGTTCACTTATCTCGCTGGCCACCCTGTCGCCACCCCCAGGCAGTTGCAACAGCTCTTGGATGATGCACCGCTGGAAGCTGCGGAGTCTGAGTCTGATTGCGAGGCGAAGGACAGCAGGGATCCCAGCAGGGTCGGTGGGGGCGCGGCTGTGCTGTTGATTTGCGCTCGTTTGTGTAGAATTCCACTTTATTTCACTAGCAGATGTGGGAAACATTACTGCAGTATACTGAGTATACTGCAGTCATGGTCATTTTCTTTTTCATTATCATCATCATCATCATCATCAACATCATCATCATCATCATCATCATCATCATCATCATCATGATGTATTCTGGCAACCAGACCAAGCAGACCAATGGGTTCCCCAACCAGGTGGATTTGTTCCAACAGCAAGGACAAGCCAATGCCATCTTCAACTGCACGACGAAGCAAGCGCTGCCGTGGCACCGAGAACACGCCGTATCTCAAGAAAAAGAAGAGCAGTAAACTGGAAGATCAGGACTGAAGAAAGCTGGGCAGAATCTGGTTTCAGAACAGCAGACTCACCATTCCCACCCAGTCCTGAAAGTTGAGCAAGAATTCATCATGCTTTGGTTGTACAAGCAGCATCCTTTTCGAATCAATAAACCCACAGTTGCGGGTATCACACCAATAGAATTTCGACCAAAACAGAAGGTCGATTGTGTTTTTGAATTGCTGGAGGCGCTGCCTTTGGACAACCTTGCCTCGTTTAAAGCAGGTAGAAGCAACTTGGTGACATGTTTTTGCTGGTTGGGTTTGGGATGGTCATCACAGTGCTTGACGTCTATAGGGAATTATAGGGATATGTCCTTGCAAATATTGGCCAAGAATTGCATTTCAACCAAGACTATTCGAGTCATTGTTGGGATGTACGCAAGAGGTGCAGGGGCTTCGCCATAAACCATCATAAACTCGCAGATGCTTGCTTCCCAACAACCACTCTGTGCAGCTAAACTGAAACTTCCTGGCTGTGGAAATGACTCCGCATTTTGAGTTTTCTCCTGAGAAAAAACATCGCCAGTAGTGAAACCCCAGTGAGCAGTGAGCAGCATTGCCAATAAACCAAGGATCCTAGGGGTGTTGATCCGCGAGATTTGGTGGATATCAGCATCATGTGCACACGGCGCTTAAGTGGGGACCACATCATCAACTGTCAAAAGATAACTCACCCTGATCAAGCTATGCTAGTGTCCATTGTTGTTGCTTTTTTTTGTGGGATCAACCATCCTTAGTAATCAGATTTAATCAGCCATTGTGGTGATTGATTCTCCAACATGAATCATTTTAGCGGCCAGATGTGGTCATTATAATCCCAATTAGTCAGGTGACCATCCCAAAGTTTGCTGATGAGAGAGCATACATAACCATTCCAGCAAACAAACTTTGAGAGGTGCCAGTAGTTTTCGGCGAATTCCACTACTCTTAGTGATTGGAAACATCGGAATCAAGAGTTTCTAGTCAGTGGTTTGCACGCAGTACTAACCCTTCCAATACCAGCCAGTTGATGGTAACAAAATCCGTGCCATTGGACTGGCGGGTTGCCCCCTCTGTTCCTTCCTGGGGTCGCAGGATTGGATCTTGAGTCAGGATTCGGATCTGGCAGCTTGGCAGATCTCCGAGTGGTGATTGGGAAGCGGTTAGGAAGAATGATGATAATGACCAGCTTATTCCTAGGGATAATACTAGTATGAGGGATAATAATGCAATTATACTAGGGATGATATGGTATGACCAGTAAGTATACTAGGGATACTAATCATAAGCTCAACTACCTAGTATAATCTTACAGTACTAGATTTTAATCATTACTAGGGACGATAATGTAATGATAATTGAGCTGTTGTAGATACCTATCATCACCAATTACTAGCAACTACTGACCATCTAGTTGGGGGTTTCAAAAATGTTTTATTGTCCTTGGTAATGATTAACAATTGGTTGGTTGACAAACATATTTTTCATAGGGGTTAAAACCACCAAACAGGAGGGTTTGTGGATGTTTGTGGTGCCTAGTAGTGGATGATTTTGTTTTAAATTGTGGTTCATAGTTCAGTGACGGATTATGGGGGTGAATAGCTGATCACGCTTTTACTGTTACAGCAATTGTTGATGATGGATTCTGCTGGCCAAGAGTGGATGATGGTGGATGATTGTTACTGACGGTCCATGATGGTCAGTGATCATGAACGATTTTTTTGTGATGGTTGATAACTGGTTGTTGTTTTTTTTCTTTTTGAATTTCTGTTGCATTGTGGCTAAGATGTAACTGGGATATTGAAATTTGCTGAAGCATCCGTCAAGTGTTTCAGGTTTTTGTCACTATATCGAGCAAATTGAAACCAGCGTCAGCGTGGCTAAAGGTTTCTCATGTGATTTGGGTTTGTTCAAAAATGGAGTGCTCCCAAAACTGGTGGTGTCCCTATTAACAACGGTGATCATCAGATGGTTAGTAGGGACCACCATGGCGACAAGGACACCCATTTCTTGGGTATGGGTATGACAATGAAGTCTCTTGAGTCCTGAACCACTGGACGACTCCCCAAGGCATTAGCTTTTCCGACCCCTCAGTGCAGTAGATTCCCGCGCTTGAAACCTGCCATGGTCATTGCTACACATTGCTACACTGTTTAAGGTCGTTGGAGATGCAACTAGATTCAAATCATTTTATGATGGTGAGACAATCTGTATTTGTTGGATGACTGTAATGCCATGGCCAATAACTGCGAGCAACCAGCAATGTGAACATATTTCATATGGTTTCTCTTAAAATTGGGGACCCCAAAAGATCGTCGGTGTATTACTCTACAAATGAGTAATATTGGATGATTTGGGGGTACCCCTATTTTCAGAAGCCACGATATCAGCAAATTGTTTCCATCATTTGTAAGAGCAGGGCATCGTGCCAGAAGCTCCCAAGCTGACTGATCGAAATACCGATTTCCGTGTGTATAATCTTGGTTCATTGTTGATTTCAATTGCAGATGTATAAGTTGTCAATATTACATGATATTTAACATTCTTTGTATAGATGTACAGTATCTAAGATAATCTTCTTTATGTATATATACATATAGAAAAATCAATATGTCCATAGTTTTCTAGAGTATATATACATATGTGTCGTTTCCATTTACATCAAAGATGCCACGTAGAAAAACATGCATACAGGATCATAGGTACATGTGCATGTCCACACTCGGTCAGGAGTTATCCAGGTCCCCAGGTCATGTTTCAGCTGTAGGCGGAAATTGCCGACACTTCGCAGCCCTTTGATGTTGCATGGCGACTTGGGACTGTGAGCGTGGAAGAGTTTATTGAGGCGCTGGTGTGCCCGGAGCTACCAGGAGTGGCCAAGCACCAAACGGTAGAGGTTCATCGTGGTTAGCCGTATTTAGGAGCTGCCATCCACCATATCATTCACTAAACTGATTCACTTTATCTTTAAGCTGTCAATCATAGCTATGGTAAATGTCATCAATGTTGAGGATAATCACCTTTCATCAACAAGGATGGATGATGTTGATTACCAGTGGGTGAAACATTTTATTGGGAAACGTGAGTAATTGAACAAAGAGTGCACTCCCAACAATGCGGCACCACACATCCGTTTTGACATTTTCATAGGGAGATCATTGCTGCGTATTGGTGGACAATGGTGGAGAAGAATGTGTGGAGAACCAACACAGATTTGGTGAAACACGACCGAACTGATGATGGTTGTACACTGCAGGAGTGGTGTTCCATCATTGTGTTCACCACAAGCATGAACGGACTCAAAAAAATGATGAATGATAGGACTCGAAACTCTACACCCAAACAGCCAAAACCCAACATAAAATGTGTTTCAAGTAGAAGTTGGCACTGGTACAATTAGTAGTGTTTCAAATCATGGTTCCATGTGGCCTAGTGACTCAATATACAGGTGCTATATCCTGAGAATTGTTGGTTCGTATCCCCTAGTGTCAACCACTGTCAACCACTCCTGATCAAGTCGGAACCACATGGTGATATTGAGCTGTGTTTAATGATCGACACTTTTATGGTGAGACTAGCTGCTTTTGACGATCGACGATGGTGAGATAGCATCATTCTTAAATCATGGCAAAGAGCCATCAATGATTGCACCTTGATTACTGTGACCACTGCAAACTCATGATTGTCAATAATTCCCGTGCCATCCTTGTTTGTTGCGATGAATACTATTGTTAGTTAATGACCATTATTTGTCAGTCGCAACCATCAGTGATTTTGGTCCTCATGATTGGCCCCTGATGGAATAATCTGAAGAGCTTTGCTTGGGAGGGGAAGTTTGAGATACAAATAGCATCAATCACCATCACATATCCTGGCTGGTTGCTTTAATCATGTTCTCTTTTCCCTGGTATTGACAAAATGGTCGGTTGATAAGCAATTTTTTCATAGGGGTGGTTCAACCACCAACCAGTTGATGATCATTCGTAGCTACTATGATCATCATAGTAAAAAAAGAAAACATATCAACCATTATTCACCACAGCTACAGGGTTGGTTCAACCACCAAGCAGTATCCATTTGACTGATCAATTCTGTGATCACACTGCTGGAACTGACATCCACGAAGAGCCACAGGCGCAGGAAAAGGCGACAACAGCACCGGGACTTTTCTGTGCCTTGACAGCGCTAGCCGGGGGTGGTGCTTGGTTGCTAGTAGATCAGGGTCGATGTAATATGTCAATGTTGTGATATACACATACAGTATGACTACCTTTGTGTGATCCGGATAACATTTCCAGGATTTGCTAAACTACCCAATTTCTTGCAGTCAAGACCAGGCCTTGCCTAATCGCACTTTTCTTGCTTCAGATTACCCTCAACATGATTTACCGACGGTTGACATTGCTCAACCATGGTTGGGAATCCTCTAGAAGGCTTGATTAACCGTGGTCAAGGATCATTTGCTTATCCATTAACGTTGACATGTGCTTAACCATGGTCAAGGACCTAACATTCAATTTAAGCCTTCTAAAGGACTAATCAAACCTTCTACAGGATTGATGTCAACGTTAACCATGGTCAAGGATCAACATTTGCTTCACCATTAACATTAACATGTGCTTCACCATCAACATGTGCTTCACCATGGTCAAGGATCATGTGCTTCGTTCGTGTGGTCCCAACGTTGGTCCTTGAAGCCAGGCATGTCCCGCGTTTGGGGCGGTGGATGGGGAGCGCAGTGCAGCAGGCCGCGACTTCCTGGCGACTTGCCGGCGAGCGACGCAACGAATGGTGGGCGGTCTTCCCGTGGTGGCTTCGCCATGGCTTCGCCATGGAACACATAGGGATTTATGGGGGGTTTTCTTGGTTTATAAGGGTGAATAGATGGTTGTATAGAGATTTATTGGGGTGGTTTTATAAGGGTGAATAGATGGTTTTATAGGGATTTATGGGGGTTTTATAGGAAACGCATAGGGATTTTGGGTTGATGAAGCATGATTATAGTGGTTTTTATAAGGTTCATAGGTTCATCAACTTTTCTTGGTGGTTTTATAGGGTTGAATGTAGGCATTGATATTGGTTTGATAGTAGGGGATAATGACCAACCATAATGGTTAGCTATTTGGTTAGTCGTTTGATTAACATGTTTTTATTGTTCCCAGTCTTAACAAATGGTTGGTCGCTTGACTAATCAATGTTTTTCATAGGGGTGGTTCAACCACCAACCAGCCATTTATCCACCATTATTTTTGTGCTTTTTTGAAGAGAAGCTTGTTTGCGACCATCAGAGAAAAGAGACATTTCATTGGTAGTTCTAGACCTATAAAAAGGACTACTTCGAAATAGACACAAGTTGAAGCCTGGCTAGACATCTAGAAAGGTGTTTAGACTACCTATAAGCCAACATCAATAGGGTCAATGCAACCGCTGGCTAACCCAGCTGTTGGGATGAGCTCACAGCCGCTCGGGATGCAACAGGATAGCAACAGCAATCAACAGCCACGCCATTGGACCGAATCGACTAGCTGGACCCCCCACTGCAAGATAAATCATCAGTTTTTGTGGTGAGCACCACCCATGACACTCTAGACATGGCTTGTTAAAAAAGGCAGAACGAGCGATGACGTGGATCTGACATGAAAGGATCTGACATGAAAGGTCAAGGCTTGGGGATGCTTTAAAAGGGGGTTTAGTAACCCAGGAGTCCAGGGAGGCTCTGGCATGTTGGCAGCAATCCTGAAGTCCATGTGCCTAGACATTAAGAGAAATGACACTCCAAAGCCCCACGCATTTGCTCCTGGTAGTATTGACGGCAGTCCGTTTGGCTTTATTGGATGTCAATCTATTTGATGCTAAAGCCCAATCGCCGTTTTGGATGCAACAACAAGCCACAGTGGCACCAGGCACACTTCCCGCGGGCGTTTCTCCTTGTTTGGAACCCCTGCTTTAGCCACTTGCCGCAAGCACAAGCTTCCGATCTGAGGAATTGATTATTGCGAGATGCACCAGACGCAATTGAAGCTAGGCGCTGAATCGACATTCTTGGCATGAATTGTAGCCAGCTATGCCTGGAACGGGTGAGGGGAAGCACTGTAAGTCCTCACCATCCTGAGACTAGCCGGTACTAATGGTTGTTGTTGTCGATGATAATGTCGATGATAATGTTGTTGTTGTCGTTCCTGTTTGGTTGCCATATCCCGCTGTTGGCTACTAGGCGACATGTTGTTCTCCTTGGGCGGTGGTTCGCCATGGTCCAACTGCTGTCAGCTAGTTCAACTCATGGAGAATGGAGAATCAGTCACCCTTAATCAACTGATTCCCAGAGGCGGGATTCCTCAAACCCAGCAGTGGTAGAACGACTAGTGATAAACCAAGGGACTATAAGGGACTTGGGAACTGCGAACTGTTTGCTTCTTGTTGTTGGCTACGGAGCTCACCAAGCCGCTGATCTCAAAAACGGACATGTGATACCTCACAGGCCATTCATTCTTGCATAGGCATGCGTTCGCCGGCCCAACTTCCCGCGAGAAAACATCCCTGTGGTTGCTCGAAGTCCAAGGGGTTGGTTGGTTCTTTGAGGCGTTTATAACCTGTCACTGAAACATGCCATTTGATTTGCCAGTCAATGCTGTCCGATTGCCACCCAACACCATTGTTATTTGATACTGCCCTGTATTTGTTGTTGGCATCTCAGCTGGATCCCTTTGAATATACCCCTGTTACAAAAGTTGGATGGCTACTTCGTTGTATCCCATTGGGTTCTATCACCAGGGTACTGATCTGTTTAATCATGATTCAGCATGGCTCAAGGGGGATTGTTTCAAGGGGACAATGATTGAGAGTTAAAACCACATTTTTTGTCTTGAAAGTGATCATGTTAACATGGTTTCGGGGGGTAATGCCATAGCGCTGGTCATTATTTCTTGTGATGCTGTGGATTTATCTAATTGCAGATCTTCAGGAACCATCACTAGTCACTAGCCAAGCAACCGAAACAATCGTTCAGGAAAACACTGGGAAAACTTGCTGGCATTTTTGTCATGTCCAACTTGAGGAATGTTGTCAAGGCTAGCAGCGGCATCTACTGCATGACATTAGATTAGCTGCTGCATTTAGCGCTATATCATCCACCAGCATCCACCATTTCCCTCCATTTCGCACTAGACTCTACAACCCTTTATCATCATCAGCCAGCATTCGTTGGCTCATCTCTTATGAACCATCTCATTCCCCAACGAACCAGTCCGTTGCCCAGGAAGTGCCAGGGTTATTTGACACATGGCCGGATTGATGGACCGGTGCCTCCCAAGAAGCAGAAGGAGTTTGAAGCGATGCTCGGCCGGAACTTGAGCCCAAAGAAAAGCGAAGTGCTGGCAAGTACTGATGATTCATGATGTTTAATGATTGCTCATTATGGTCAGTAGTCAAGCGGGGTCGATGATGGTCCGTAGGTACGTATACATACGAGTATGAATATATCAATCCTTAATGATGGTTGATCTTAGTCGTTGCCTGTAGCTATTCTCTTGGTTAATGATGGTGTATGATGTGTTTTTTCTTCGGCGATACTTATTGTTCATCAACTAGGAATGATCCGTTGATGCAACCACTGTATATTTTCAAGGAATTGGATTGGATTTGGCCGCAGCAACCAGAAACGACATGAGTCATGAATATAGTTATGTTGATACCTGCTAAGTACTATTTGAGTGAACTGTCTCCTTACTGGCAGCACTGTGCACCAATAGTTGTCAGATTAAAGTTTAGCGCATTACCGCAACTGCTGTATGTAGTTTCAGATATATGTTTCAGTGCTATATACTTTAGTGTCATTGAGCATTGAATTTGGGGACACCTCAAGATTGCAAGAACGCCTTGTTGGTTGAACTGGGGTATTGATGTGGGCGCACGCTATTTCTCACAAGCAAACGCAGAGGAATCATATGGCTACTCTGGAATTTGAACTCGCGAGGATACGTAATCCTTTCCATTTCGTACTGAAGACATGTGTTTTTGTTTGCATGTATTCTGTCAATGGCGTATGGCCATGTCGCATTCATGCATCGCAGGTTTTACTATATCGGGGGGCATATCAGAGACACAAGCATTGATGCTATAGTTTGCAAGCCCCCAAACGTTTGAAGCCTCAAACGCACTTTTTCTTGGGGGTGTTAAACCATGTTAAGGCCTTGATTTTGAAACCCATTTAACGGTGGTGGCTTACACCAAACCAATGTTGGTTGTTCCTTCGCTTGGCCCCGTACCGGGTGACGGATGGGTATGAGTGTGGCTAATGGTGAAGTATCAGAAGTACAAGTGGGGAGCCATGGTACATCCAGCTGCGCCTGTGCTTTCAGTTGGGGAATCTGAATCAAATAAGGGACTGCAATGTTGTCTACTGATTTGTACCCCTTGGACGAAAACTCATCATGACCCTAATCAGTAGATAGTACATGATAGCACTACAATGCACTATCTTCATTTCAGGAACCTCCCAAAAATCAAACATTTTCATCACACACCGTCTCAACATGGTCAGCTGGCGTCCCAGGACTCAAGCGCGCACCCCTGAGCGCCGAGTACGGCCACCCACCACCCCTCCGAGCCGCCGTGTCGGGCGGGCCCCCGGCGCGGGGGAAAGCACGCGCCGAGGAAAGTGCGCCAGTGACACTACCCGTGTTGCCATGGGTTGGTTCCGGGGTGGCTCAGCTAAGGCATCAGCTTACCCTGGTGAAGTAACCCCAGCTGGACATCCGGCTGCACATCCAGCTGTACCCATGTTGCACCAGTGCAAAGGTGGTCATTGGTACATTGCGCCGGTGATAAACCATTGCTTGTCATGGCCCATCACCATCCATCACTTATGATTTGGTAATTTGCATACTATGCTCGCATGGATTGGATCAGAAGTGCATACATAATTGTATCATATTGTATCCACATGTCCTTATACTATTTTGTTTGTTGGTTGGCCCTCCTTGTTTCGTCGTTTTTGTTTCTAAACTTAAAAGAGCTTGATATAGTATCTATGTATTTATTATATTTCCTGTTATCTAACTGGTCTGGTCTGATTGGACCGACCATGAAGATAACTTACATGATTTTCATGATGTTAAGTATTTAATGATTATAGCTTACCATGATGTAAGTGTATAAAATCATAACATAAATCATGAAAATATCTGACCATGGTGTTTCTGGTTAGTACCAGCCATTCCCATTAAGATCCCACCAGGGATACCAGGGATCACCAGGGGCTCGTTGGCACCAGGAACGGTCTCCCAGTCTCCGTCGCCAGGTCAGCGCCACGGGCTGTGTCAATGAACCAGTGCCGACGGAGCTGGGGGTCAAATTCCAGCCTTCGGTGTGGAGCCGCAGCCGCGGGGGCGTAGCGTAGCGGCTTGCGTTGGTCGTGGTTCGGATGAGCTGATAACTTGGAGCACTTGGTGGTAACGATTGGTTGATGTTGCTATATGTTGCTGGATGATGGTATTTGATGGTATTTGATGGTTAGTGATGGTTAGTGATCTATTTTGTGCGTTGTTTTCAGATTGGCGTTGATGCAATGCTTTGTCGCTGCTTTAGGGATCGATGCCCAAGGCCAGTGGTCGAGCTTACGCCATCAACTGGTTGATGTTAAACGTTTAGAAGTGAGACTGACCCGGGGGGGCATGATGATTTCTCATCATTTCTCCACAACCGCAATCACTCATTTGAGTTGTGACCGTGATGATTTTGTAGGCTTTCACCGGGTATTGCTTGGGAGTACATGATTATATATATATATATAAATATAAATATAATATATATATATATATTTACATATATAAAATGATCCAATCCATGCTGATCCCCATTCATGGACACGGAGCACCTGTCAAGCAGAGGAGCCGTTCAAGAACTGGTCGTAATTGTGTTTGCCATTTGCGCAAAGTGCTGCCATGTTTGGGTCATTGACGCGGTCACTGGTTGTCATTGCTTCGTAAGCATTGTCTTCCTGCTTGTTGTTTAAACAGATCTCATTTAGTATGTGTTGTTTTCTCGGCAATGCAGCCGTGCATTCCAATTGATATGAGTTCATGACACTTTACACAACTTGACGGCATACATTCAAGTTAGACATGCCCCCATGAAAGCAAGTGCGAAACCACAACCATAACATGTCAAAATACAGATGTACATCATCACATTGTGAATTGATTTGACTAATCCGGCACTTAAATCCTACTATGGGGATTGATGTAACCGCCGGGTATAGAGGTGGCTACTGACCAAGCAGAATCCACAATAGTTGCATATGCGTGCTTAGCCAACATGAAGCATCATTAAAATCATTCATCAGGATTACTGTAATCAACCAATATTAGATGTCATGAAGCGGTATTGATGCTCCATGTCAGCAACTGTTACCATATGTTACTATCCTTAGGTACCATGAGATGTTATCAACTCCTTACTTAGATGATATGCTTATAATGACTATTGATATCTATTGATTGCTTTCAACTATGAATTGCCATCATTAAGCCTAGGAGTTGCCATCGTTCAGCCTATGAGTTGCCACCATGAGCGACCTTGAACTCCCAGGGATGGCTTGAACCTCCAAGAGATGGCTTGTTGCAAGCGCAAGCACCAACGGATGGCAAGCGACCCCCCACGAATCGATCCCCGGCCCGAGATGTTGGGCGAATGCCGTGCGCTGCTGGTGATCTCTGGACCCGGTGGCGGTGAGTCGGACACCTCAGCGACGGGTGTTCACCTGGGCGCTTGGTCGGTGGTTGGATGTGGATGGTTGCGGTTGTGGTTCAGTGGTTGGTTAATGTTTGGTTGGTCGATGGTGGTTGGTTACTATGGGTTAATAGTGGTTGGTTATTAGTGGTTGGTTATTAGTGGTTGGTTATTGGTGGTTTCGTTTGTTTGGATAATATGGGTTGGTCAATGGTGCTTGTGTCATTAGTTGGTTGCGATTGGTTCATTACTGTTGCTTCATCCTTTGGTTAATATTGGTTCATTGGTTTATTGGTGTTGCTTACTATTTTTTCATTTCGGTTGGTTGCTATTGGTTCGTTGATTGGTTGTGGTTGGTTACTATTGGTTCGTCGATTGGTTACCATTGGTCAATTGTTTGGTTGTGGTTGGCTAATATTCATTAATTGATTGGTTGCTATTGGTTATTGATTGGTTAATATTGTTTAATCAATGGCAGTCGCGCGATTATGGTAAACATTGAGTTCACCTTGGTAGATGAATAGTTGTGAATGGATGATGGTGAATGATGGATGGCATGATACTGTATGATATTAAGCTTACTGTATGGCTCCTGACCAACCCAGTGACCATCCATTTTAGAACCTCCTATTCCAGAAGTTGATACTACTGCATTTGGTAACGGGCACTAGCGGTGAGTATTCGTGAGTGTTGAGAATCAGCGGCAGCTGGCCAACCTTGTTACTGGTACCTGTGTTTTGTGTTGGGTGTTTTGTTAGAATGTCGGTGGTAGTGGTTCGAAATATTTGGCAACACCCAACAGCAACAACAACAGATTATTCATTCTGAAAGTCGGTCCAAACTTGGTTCCGTCCTCGATAGTTGGACATGGTTCGATTGTTTTGTGCGCAAATTATATGATTTGTTAAAGTTAAGGTTATTATTGTCACGATATGTATGAACATGCTTAAGTTCATTGCCATTGCCATCCAACTGAGGTACAAAGCTTTGCTCACAGGTTTCGCGCAACCGCCGCAACCACAGGCAGCAAAGCAGTCGGCCAGGAGGTTGAGACATAAGGAATGCAGGTGCTGAGTAATTAATCATGGTTAGCAACCAATATGATTAGTGGTTAGGAGGGTTGGCAACGGGTGCTCATGGTTGATGTATACTGTTTTTGCTTCTAAGTAAAGCATGGTTATTACTCATGCCTTATCGACACAATGTTTTTTCAATATCTATAGTTGATGACAATGCGTAAGACAAGTAGTAGTGATCCATTATCAAGATCCAACAGCCAATGAAGCATGTAAAGATTTGTTGCCCCCTGAGAAACAAAGTTTTAGACGTAACCAGCAACAAGTCAAAGGGCTGTACTTGATATCACAGAATGTTCAACTGAACATTGCGCCACTGTTGATTGCATTTGACTCAGGATTTCCTGTTTACGTGAAGGATTGCAGGACATCTCTGAACGAACCAGTGTAACTTCAGACGGGCAACGTTGCCTGATTGGTTGATGCTGACGGGATACTAGATCGTTCATGGTAGTATTCATGGAGGTGACATGAGTTTAACACCATGAATGGAGCCACCCCCATGGATATATCCATGGTCCATGGTAGTCAAAGTTTCCCATGGTTGACGGAAAAACTCCAAATGGAAATTTCTGGAGTTTGACACGTTTAATCCACTCGTCCACTGTTTCTGCTCAGCTCACATCATGACAACACCCGCAGTTAGGTCCATCCAGGTCCAGCACATCTCCCCCGTGCGATGACATGAGGAGCGGGACCCGTGTCGCCAGGGTCCCATCACGATGCTCAGTGGCAAGCAGGGAGTGGTGGAGTTCCGCAATCCTTTCGACAAGCCCACGGACTTCGCTCTACAGGCGGCGAGGATGTGCTGCTGGATGTGGTGGGTGAACAACAGGCAGACATACAACAGGCATTCAGATTGAGAAGCAGCTGGCAGTAACAACAGGCAGTCATGACAGACCTCATGTGATTCCTTTGGGTTCTGATTGTTTTTGGTGATGAATGATGTTAATGACATACCTCATGTGTTTTGGCTACTTTTCATGTGCCAACGATGATGTCACAGAACTAGCCATTGTCAGGTGATGGAAGCGTTGGTTTGGCGACTTGAGTGGGTTGACATTACCAACCGGTTGGGGATTTGCAAGCGTGGAGATCTACGGAGCTTCGTGAAATTCAATAGAATTGGAACATCAACCATTGTTCAAGCACCATTCCTTTACAGTAGGAAATTCGCCATGCATCCTTAAACAGCACTGCTGTATGTAAGCATTAACTTAAGAGTCAGTTAATCCGCCAATCACCACGACTTGGAGGTCACTTGAACTTGAGGATGGTGAAGCCTCAAAGGGGAAGGTGTATGACCGCATGTGTAGCAGCAGATGGAGCAACATGGTGAATTGATACAGGGCTGTAAAGTCATGGTTAGACTGCTACTTAATAGTGAACCTTCTTACAGCGTGACTACAGCAAAAACATGCCCAACTTATTGCTGACCAACATGGGCAAGTTCTTGTCATGTATCGATATTCTACTAAATATCGAATGAAGCGTTTGTTTCATCGTGATGGTTTCACCTTAACCATGGTGCAATTTGGGCGGCATCATGGTTGCCCAACCCAAGGGGAAAAAACACAAACAAAAACGGTGCGATTGTCAGTCAGATTTTTGCGGCCGTAAGTGTCATCGGTCAATTGGATGTACCTCCATTATTTGACGCGTTTGCTGGCTTGAGCGACTATACGGCCATGTCGTGTTTGAATGTTTCACAGCGCTGTTGATAGGGTGGAATTTCCCTCAAGAAAGCATAAGATCTGAGTTGACGACATTCCTTTTCCAAGTATTTTTCAGGCCAAAGGAGAGGCTCCTAATCTCTCCTAGTGATGGGACTTCTTTCCAAACCGGCGTGCCATGCGGGTGATGGGACTTCTCCCCGGGTGATGCTACTGAACCCCACCGCAAGTAATGTCATGCAACAGGCATTTCCAAGGCATAAATTGTGATCATGGGACTCCGAGCCTGTGCGATTCCAAAGATGTGTGTTTGCTGGAAAAAAAAGCATTACCAAACATCAAAAGTGACAAGCTTGCTGTGTTAAAAAATCGGCTTAACGTATCTTACGCTGGTCCATCATTGGAAACTGTTATCAGGGTGTAAAATCGCCACATCAGAGTTGAGTCACCCGAAAGCTATGCATTCTTGGGCTGTTGAATGCTGCTGACACGCTTCCTGATGGTCGCTGAAAAACAGGTGGACAACCCGTGCTTCATGGTGCCCATGAGAACTCAAAGGATGGGACAGATCCAGGGCTGGGCTAAGTGTGTGGTAGTAATGGTATAGGCTTGTTGCATCATGTGATGTATGATCAATGGCTGGTAAATGTTGGTAACAGTGGGTGCATGTGCATTTACATATTTAGCTAGTAATCGTATGTGTAGTTGCCATATAGCAACCATTATCAATGGTGATTGGTGACTTACCATTTGATCTGTAGTTGGTTGAGAACGGTTACTCGCAGAGCCTCAGTTGTACCCAGAGAGAGTCACCTCGCAGACAGAAGGAGCCGGCGATCGTCTCTTCCTGACAAATCACAACCCAAACTAGTTGGATTCTGTTCTGGCATGACTTTCTCATGGCCACTTACAGCTGTACTTAAGCCATCTTCAACTGACCTGCATTTTTTGTCATTTTAACAATGGAGAGTTGTTTTATACTGATAGGAATTGATGGGTTTTGACCCCGCGAGCATTTCTGTCCATATAGGAGAGACTTGTGCGCTACTGCAGTGTATCGAGAAAGCAAGTGATTTGCATGACTCAATCAGCTCGCGGGCATACGGGCGGAGGATTCCCTCAAACATGTGAGTTGTCCCGGTTTCTTCGGGGTGCAGTTAGTCATGGCTATTCTCATCGGAGCCCACGTACAGGTTTCTACATTCCTCTCATGGGCCGATATCTTGGGACAATGGCAGCATATTGGTTGGCCCACTTACAATAAAACTATTTACACAACAGGCTGGATATCAGTCCACGATTGATCGCCTCATGCTCTCCAGCTTGATTCATAATCGAAATAAATGCGCAGTGCGTTTTTGTATGAAATCGTTGGATCATTCTTAGTAATTTTTGATGAATCTTCATGGATGCCAACAAATTCTAACGATTTCAACAAGCCAAGAGATGGCGACGGCAGGCGATAGCACAGGTTTCGTGCCTGAATTGTTCTTTACCTTCTGCCTCTTGAGCGCCAGGATCGATCCACAGAAGTCTGTCCAGATTTCGGTGAATTTCAAATCCGACAGGTTCCTGCCCGGGCAGCCAGGGACCTGCCAGGAGATAGCTCCAAGGGGGTCAAGCAATGTTACAATGAAATCCCAGGGGTTGGTGGTTTTTACCTTCGTTGGTTGCTCCCTGAAGATTTCAGTTTCTTGGGTGTGGTTGTATTATGTGGGTTTGTTGGGGGGTTTGGTTTTATGTCTTATGACCTGGCTAACAAGACATGAGACTATTACCGACAGATAGTGATCAATGACCTTCCGAGTGTGACTCCGTAGTCTAATCCTACCATGATACAATTCAAGTAATGCAAATCCAAAATGATGGTGGTGATGGCGATGATGATGATCTATGTGCTAACTCACAACTATTCCCACGTGGTATGACCCTGACAAAGATGACTTCTGAACCGTCCAATTCAGCCACGCTCTGCCAGGTCGCAAGGAGGGAGGCTCATTATTTCGTGTGACAAGGTGCGCAACCGTGGCTTCGGGAGGTGGCAACCACTGGAAGCCTAGCTTGGTGATGGTCGGGGATCACCAACCAGGGGGAAGTGTTTCGGGACAGGGTGCAGGCCAAGGCTTGCAGGGCATTTGACATTCATCCCTTTAAAATACATCATGAACCACCCCCGCAAGAAGCATTGGTACATATTGGTAGCGAACCCGGTGATGTTGGTGGTACCCAAGCTTGAAGCACAATCACTCTACCAGGGGTGCGAATTGGGATGCAAAAAAGAAGATGGCTATGAAAAACAATGTACATGAAGTGATTGAAGTGTGGAGATGTTTCAACTGGAACCGCCAAGAGCCTTTGTTTCTTTCAGCAGGGTGAGATGTTTGAAGGTGTTACTGCTCGCAATTTGTTCCTCCGACATGGTCCCAGTACCTAGCCAAGAATTCTGAAGCCAGATGGTGTCCATAATCGTGTACTCAACTCATTGGATTGTATGGTACCCATGAAACATATCGATGATTTCTGGTCGCAGAACCTGGTGCTGACGTATTCCCCACATCTTCGCAGCATCTTTCAACTGGTACCGGGGCATGGGGTCACCATGGGATCAACCCATGATGCTTGGCCAAACCAAGCAGCTGCATGCAGCTGCCAGGTGTCCACGCCTTGGATCTTCTTTCTGAAAGGAGAAGTGTAGTCCGGTCGCCCCGAGCAGTCGCGGTAGCAGCGCCCCTACACCTGGGAGGAGAACGACAGCAGTGCTATGGTTTCAGCGGTAACAGCAAGATGATTTCGATCGGCTATGGTTTTTCTGCCACAAGATGATCAGGTGTGATACTTCACAAAGCGTCTGAAGGATTGGGTTGTGGAAAAAGAGAGCCCGAGATGGTGTCCAAGCCATGCATTATTTTTGGAAAGGCTCCAATTACTATTTCTAATTCTTTTATTATCCTACTAGATTTCTTTGCTTTGGGCGCAAAAGAGCCAAACGACACCAACCCTTCAAACACTGCCGAGATGCTACAAAGCAATACAAAATCACTTGTCGCTATTCTTCATCCTGGGTACAGTGGCTTTCGCCGCGATGGAACTTTGACTCTCCGCATGAAGTTGCAGGCAGAGGATGCATGTGGATTTGCATGTGTTTCCGGAGTCACGGGGAAAACAATCTTAAAAACATACAAGGAATCAAACTCATGGGCCTGACATATTGCCTCGAAGGTATCAACAACAACAACAACAACAACAACAACAACAACAACAACAACAACAACAACAACAACAACAACAACAACAACAACAACAACAACAGCCAACAACAAAAACAACAACCTCTCAGCACTGGGAGATAAATGGGGGCACTAAAGCTTGTCTCAGTCATCCTTGCACTCTGTCCCATGAAATTGGGTAGCTGCATACCATATCAATGTTGCAGGGGTCTTTCTGTTGGCCACTGTTTTGACAGGGTCCAGCTCAATGCCCTGTTGTTCATATTTGATGGTTTCACTATGAGGTACATGATTCAGATTAAATGTGTGAACTTAAGCTGTGAAGCTGTAAACTCAACAAATTGATACATGCGATTCGCGTGATCAAAACCAAGAAGATTTCGACCCACGTTAGTTCTCTAGCCACAAAACAGCAGTTGTTGTTTTGTCAGCTCTTTGAATGGCGGGTTGAACATGACACGTTGCAAATAGGGATTTGACTCGAGGGCTGACTATAGGGATTTGACTCAAGGGTTGACTCTAGGGATTGAGCATAAGGGTTGAATATAGAATGTTCATACATGTTTCAAGTTATGTTGAATCTGTGTTCGTCCATGCGGAGAGTTCAGCCAAAGAAAAACTGATGCACACTGGAGATCGATGCTCATGACGCAAGACAGGACATGGCACCGGTCATCAATGAATGAGCGGTTGATTACTAAGGTCAGCCTCTAGTGCAAAGCAGCAGGCCAAGTCATTGTTTGAATGATTGTTTCGTTTACAAATGACATTGTTGGGAAGTTAGTGGGCATATTGTCACTGCTGATCATTTGCAAGCCCTGTTTGGATCGGTTTGAATTGATCATTTGTAAGAAGAACGTTGGCATTGCTTGAGAAGTTTCAAGTGATAAGTCTGATTGCCTACTACAGGAATATTCCGGCAGGGCGAACTAGCTGATTGTGCTCAAAGAATTGCAGGCTGGCTTTGTAGTTGAATGTCCAATGGATAGGGATAGGGCTTGATCATGGACCCACATTAATAAATGGATGTGGCGACTTGTGGTTGAATCTTGTTGGACACGTGTTATCGATTGATTATGACCCTGATCACATGTTGCGTCAGCTGGTAACGACCCTTATATGCGTTGTGACTGTAGTGACCCATAATGTATGGTAAATGGTGACCATTGGTGACCATTAGTGACCCATAGTGACCCATGATGGCTGACATTTGAATGGAAAAATGAAAACACATGTCCACAGCGTGATGGGCCTTGCTCCGAACTGCGCTCGCAGACACTGTTACCGAATTAGTCTCACTGTTTCACCATTTGGCATCCGCAGTGCATGATTTGGAATCGCAAGGTCTTAGTGTCAGATGAGGTAAGATGCAAAGACACCAAGAATTTCAAATGGATCTTTTTGATGAAGACAAACATACGGACAAACGTGCTATTGCAGTGTTTCCACAAGTTGCGTATCCCATTCCCAGCGTTAAGGAAAACGCTCGTGCCGGCTGAGGAATTTCATGGTGCTGTGGTTGGATGCCATGTCCAGGACCAGCATGTGCCACGGTGCCACCTGACATCGTTGATGATGGACAGATTCAGATTGGACCTACTGGGTACAGACTACGGGTGGCACATGGCTGCTATTGAACTCATGCGAAGACTTCAAGGTTTCTGAATACTTGTGGCTCAAATTGCTCCACCTCGCCACTTGAGAAGTGCCAACCCTGCTGTTGGTTGATGAGTACACTGACAGGGTGTCGGCGGGTGTGGTACTACCCACAAGAAAAGCACCATAGCTGCAAGTTGGATAGCTCAGGAGCCTGTGGTACAGTATCCAGACATCCTGTTAAGTGGGAGAGATTCGCAAGCACCAGGACAATTGTAACCGCATTGCCAGATTTTCATGGCTTAAAAAACCTCACTCGAAATAACTTGTGCAGCTCAGCAACACTCCCAACCAAATGCGTGGGTCTTTTGCATCCATAAATTGCTCCGACATCTCGGCTCAACCTCCTGCTCTTTCCAAAAGCAATCCAGTTTTCGCTTGTCGGAAAATCTTCGCTTCAGAACTGAGCAGCATATCTTTCACATCTTATCTCTAGAGTCCTGGGGATACACAGGCGGTTCTATGCACAGACATAGGATGAGATAGATATGTTGTGGATTTCTTATCTATGTTGGCGTATCATGCGCAATTCACGATTCACTGTCATATCAAAAGAGCTATCCAGCCACATTTGTCGCTATCCGCAAGTGATGAAGTTTCGCAGTGCATTTGTTTTGCTGCGACCATGACGGCGCCAGATCTGAAGAGTTTGGAGGCGGCAGCTTTTGCCACGGTCGGCCACGGTGTTTGCGAAGTGATTTGGCTATGGGTCAATATTAATGAACCAACTAATGGGGAATTTCCACCAACAAAACAAGGGAAAACAATGGTTAATGGTAGGGAACCAGGGGTACAGGGTTTTGACCCATAGCCATTTTCTCTATATTATAGATACAGTGACCAAAAAAAGACTGGGGTCCATGCTTGCCCAGGGCAGCCGACATTGGAGGTTGTAGTTGCAAGATGTTCTAAGCACAATTGACCACCATGCCAATTGACCACTAATTACTATGGTGATTAGTGGTAATCAATTGGTCATCACCAATCAATCACCAATTGATAATCATATTGATAAGATATGATAAGATAGCATTAATGTTATTCCAATTGGTGATTGGTTGTTCCAATTTGTATTAGTGTTATTCCAACCAGTTAATAATCCCAATCGCCAATTGATAATCCATTTGCAGTTGCTAATCACCAATCAATTCCCATCAATTCCCGTTTGTAGTTGCTTCATTGACGCCAGGCAGAGCACCTCGAGATGTCGCAGTTGCTTTTGCGCTCAGATCGACCTGCCGTGAAGGCGGCTGCCTGCGGCTGCCTGCGGCTGCCGGCCGGATGACCCGTTGAACAAGGGGCTGAAGTGGCTCGTGATGTCACACTTGTAGAACCAGTGGTTGTATGACTGGTATGTTGGTGCAGTCCAGCAATGCCTGCCAGTTGATGCTGGTGTAATCGGTTTTTGTGTGGCATGAGTTAACTACTGTTAGTTGGTCATCAACCATTATTGCCGGGAAAGTGGTTCATGAGCAGGAAATGGTGATCGATTATGAACCAAGCTGTTACCATGGAGTACAATATATTACAATGAAAAAAGCATCTACTGGTTGATGACACTTACATAGGTATAGAGACAGTTCTATCACGTTCACCGGTCATCAAGAAACCTTTTCTATGATAAGCCTTACAGCTGCCTTTGTACCTAACATATATGTACATACATGTGTATGTACTACAGACATTGTAACCAATCAATATGAATCAATATGCTTAATTTCGGCCTCCAGCATCTTCCATTTGTTGATGACCCCCTTCTTTGTGACGCGAGTTTTCTCAGGGCATTTTCAGTGACATGACGAACATCTGTACATGGTCGGTTGTAGGTGCCAATCCGGAGCTGGTTCCATCCGTTTGTTGCAGGGCTCAGGAGGAGTTGGGAATTCTCCGTTGAAGGGGGACCTGGGTTTGTCCGGAGATTGATCGGAGGGGTCTGCGAGTTTGGAGGTATGGTTGTTTATCTCATAAGAGCTAGTTTGTTACAAGCTACCAAGGGGTCATTATAAGAGAAAAGGATTCGTTGGTAGCTTGCAGAGAGCCAGCGTATGTGGTTCTGTGTCTGTGTGTTACTTGGTTTTGTTTATCTTTTTTCCATCCTACCGGGTTCTTGAAAAGAAGCCATCTCGTCCGAGCCCAACACTAGCCAACAACATCCAACATAACTCCCGGAAACCCTGAAATTCCAATTTGGTAGTTGGATATCCACAATGCTTAACCAAAATGGCTGTTTTCTTTTAGTCCTCGAGTCCTGGACCCAACACGCGATCACACAACTTTGAATTTGGGGCTTCGGGCGTGCGTGCAGAGTGAAAAATGGCAAGGTGCATGAAGGTTGACCCTTATGTCTTATGTCTTGGAAGAATCTGTACGGGGCATTATTTAACGCTGTCTAGCATATTTTGTTGCTTGGTTTCCTTTTCATTGCCGAGGGATGATTGAACCATACTAAGCCCTGTCCAGCATGCTTTGGGGGTAGAGTGCTTCAACAACCCCTGCTACTCGGACAATTAGGTGGCAATGACAATTGACGGCTGCGGTGCCTGTGGGATGCAGGTACGTATTTTACCGTCGTGCGCTCGCTGTTGGGTTTCAGCTTCTGACGCCTTTTTTGGCAGTGCCAGCATGGTAAAATCAACCAATGGTTGATCATTATTTATGTCGATCAGAAGGGGTTGTGATTGAAGCTGATTGAATGATGTAAATATAGCGTGCAAGCATTTGCAAGCTCAAATATCCAAGACCTGACTTGCAGATACTTCTACCAGCAACCGCAGGTGACGCCAATGGACGCCATTGCGAAGCAAATGATCAACTGGTTGGTCCCTGTTTACCGTGGAGCCTTTTTGTTGTGAACTACAGGTACTTAACAGCCATGAATTATTAGCAATAGCCATGAGTTCACCATAATCCATGAATTAAAAGCCCTTAGGTACTTGTTAGCCATACTTACCAGTACCCATCAACAGCCATCAATTCACCATGAACAACCATGACTTGACGATGAATTAGCCATGAACAGCCATTAATACACCATCCACCAGTGCCAAGTCGTGACCAGTGACGCTTGTAGCGAAACCGGCGCCATGTCGGGATCCAGCTCATCCAGCGACTCCTCCACGTCGGACGAGGCCGGGGGTGCCAGGGTGAAGGCACCAATGGAGCATCAGGAGAGTCGTTGTGTTCTTGCTGGAATATTGATATTGATATATAGTTAATTGGTATTCTTGATTAACTTTTTGAAGTAGGTATGGTTATGAGTATTGTTACTGTTGATGGCTAACTGATTTACTATGATTTTTGATTTCATTATGGGTTAACCATCAGCAATCACGATCGGTTTTATCGCTCACTTGTGTTTCAGTCGCTTGTAGATTGCTGTAACTTTTCCATGAGGTAGCTGCAGGTAGCCAGTTTCTTGGCACGGCAATCGAAATGAATGTATAGAATGTATGTGATTTTTCTCTTCCAACATCTTCTACCCATGGCGGCATCTTCTAAGTAAGTGCAGCTATGGTTAGAAGATGTTCATATACAGCCAGCCCAATGCCACATTATGCAAATCTTCATGAATCTTCAGATTCCAGAGTCTTTCGATTCAGTACTTGGATTGATTTGATTGAAGATGCTGTAAACAAAGGCCTAAATTGAACACACACTTGGGGTTCTACCTGGCACACGTCCCATACAAATAGCAACAATGTATGTACGCATCTAATATGGTTTTTCAGATTCATGTGTTTTTATGTTTGACCACCGCTCCTAGGTAATTACCTATGTGGTACCATTTGTTGTTACCAATATTTTATATGTGGTACCTATATTATAAGGGTACCTGTTAGGTTACCTATGTGGTACCTATGTAATAGTCTTACCATTTGTTATTACCTATAGGTACCCAACGGATCCGAAGGGTACCGTTACGGTTCCCTCATGTTACCACATGGAACTGGTGGAATGACACGTGGTCCGGTCGCCAGGCCGCCTCGGACCCGCCGAGTGAGGAGGTGGGTACCGGGCCACAGGGGCGATCGCAGGTGGCGTCCATGGTACCACCATGGGGGAAGCTGACGATACCAGCAGCATTAGATACCAACAGTGGAGCCAGTTCCTGAGTTTGATGATGTTTGATGCTTCATTTGATGCTTCATTTCCTGGTGGTTGATTTTGATGATTCTGTTCGCACGATGTTGGGATGATGGCTTTGACGAGCGTAGTTTTGGGATGGGGCAACTGACTAGCAAGCAGGTTGAGCCCATGACGAACAATAACACAACTCGAGAAGAGAGAGAGAGAGAGAGAATCCGTGGATGAAACCGATCCCACTTGTAAGACTCAGCAGGGGAAAGCCAAGGACATATCCAACAACAGCCGTGGCTGTAGCTGTTGCTGGGAGTATCGAGACAGCTTGGAAGCTTGTTGGTTGCCTATGGCTGCGTGATTTGTCACCATCATGACAGAGGGTTGTCGTTTTGAACAAAGTCACTTGTAATATATATATATATATTTATATATATATATATATACATTATATATATATGATAACTAATATGTAATTATATATGTATAGATGTATACACATTTATGTATACACATATATGTGGGGATTTCTCAAAGTAGGGAACCCCAATGGTTTATCATAGATGATTTGGGGGTACCCCTGTAGTGAGGCACACCCAAATGACTCATGACAGAAGGAAACATAGGAAATTGCTGCAACCTGACCATGCAAGCAGTCATAGAAGTATTGCTTCTCTCAACCTCGCCACTTTCATCACGGAATTTCAATCCAACAAAGGGCTGAAAGAAGGCCGACAGCACGGGCGTGTAGGAAAGGTCAATCGTCCAAGTCGCCAGTGGTTTCAAATATTTCCAGTTTGTCAATGAGAGCATCAATCGCGATATACATGTTTATAGCATTGTATAGACTGCCACAATCACTATAACTGTGACTATCATACCTAGCACTAAGGCTGTAAGTATCACTGCAACTATATACACACATTCATTATACAACTAGTTCTACTACAACTAGTTATACTACAACTAGTTATACTACAACTAGTTCTACTACAACTAGTTAAACTACATATTCAGTATACTTGTACCATTTTCCGTACCTTTGAAGGGCTAGGCTTTGGCCCAGCCAACTCTGAGGAGCAGGCTGCAACGCCCGCACCGGCCAAAGACTCCGCCATAGGTCCACCTGGTCATGGTGGGTTTCAAGCTGTGATGAGGTCCACCAAATGATGAGTAGAACAATTTGGCATTGATGAGTAAACCAAAATTATGAATGATGGTGGCATGTCCCAAGCTGTGATGTTTGTGTTTTTGGTCATTCATATTTTTGTTAGCTCAAGGAGCTATGCTTACAAGCATAGGAGCATAGAGTGTTTAGAGTCTAGTTTAGCGTTTATAGACTACCAAGCAATGAAAGATGGCTACATTTACGGGTAGGTCCTGAAAAAAGAAGGTAAAAACCTTGGAGTGTTTTTGTCATCGGGCAATCAATTGGTTGTGTGTGTGTACCATACTACCTCTGGGCCAATGTGTACGAAAATGACCTTTGCAATGCTTATGCAGACGCCCTTAATGGAAGCAATTGAATCACACATCACAACTTATTGGAGCGGGTTCAGCTGATCTATTGCACTGAAACATCCATGACGCAACAAGTCAAACAAATGAGGGAAATCTTACACTTGGTGATACGAACAGAGACCAAAATTGAATTCAATGAATCACATACAGGACAAGCAAAGGTCTATGTATTCCCCTAGCGCTACAAGTCATATTATGTCCCTTGCCTGCGGTAATGTGTATGGCAGGAATCCCTTCAAAAGCAAACAACTTGAATATTCAGGTCGGGTTCTTGCATTCGTAGAGGAAACCACGCTGGGACCCATTTCTGGCAAGCTCAAAAAAATGCCTTGCTGCGACCAAGCAAATTTTCAGAAGCAAGGGAGTACAGTTCATGCAGTGGCTCTTCACATCTTTCACACATGTGTGGAATTGGATGCAACCCTTTCGGTTTCAATGGCCAATGTGTGCATTAGGTTTACGTGCTTAATTTCTGCTAAAGATTTTGCAGGAACCGACCTAAAACTCAAAAGGTGAAGCCTTGATGACAGTGCTTTCTTCCAATTTTTTTCAGCCAGGTGACAAACGCATTGACAAGCTTCTCGTTGATTCGATGAACCCGTGCAAGGGACTCGGTTTGCATTCTGGAGGTATTGACCCATTATTGTTATGGAATCATGGACCAATGAACCAATAATTGTCAATTGTTAGATTGTTCACCACTAATTCATATGGAATGATGATCATGGTTGATTGCACAATGATTGACCACTGGTAGAGTGCATCCTCAACGAACCCATTTGGTCTCCCTGCAGCTTGACCTCGTGCCAGGTGCACCGGCAAAAGTAAAGTCATCTCCCCCAGCGCAGTGTGAGACCGAGCGGAGGTTGGAAGTGCACGGTTTTCCCCAGAAAAATCAGAACTGGGAAGGGAGGTTGGCACATGACTATGGATTTCTATGAAAGTGTATGCTTCTTTAAATTTCTTTATGTGTAATAATCGTTTGATAAGCAAATATCACATATGATCACATGATACGTACACCCGATACATCAGCATTTAAGTGTCCCTGCATGCACTAGACACATTTGTGTCCCTGAATGCACTAGACACAGCTGAAGTGATCAAACAAAATTGGATCAGCTGTTTGTAGCAACTGAATACAATGATCGTCTCTCAAGTGAGCCAGCAACACAAACAATGATCTGCTCAGCCTAGCCGATGACAGCCTGGGTTATGCTCGGGGGGTAAAGAACTGGCTGGTGGTTTCAAACATGCTTTATTTCCCCTAGTATTGATGGTTGGTTGGTTGACTAATTAATATGTTTCATAGGTGTTTAAGGCACCAAACAGATAATTCCTTGACAGCTCCACATCAACGGCAAAGGCCACGCAGCCACAAAACTTCCAAGAAGGAAAAGAAGGAGAAGAAGAGGCCAGCTGCCAGGGCTGCCAGGGCTGCTTTCGCCAATTGATTTGTCTTGCTGCCTGTCCTTAGCAGTGACCTCTCTAAGAAAGGTTTTGATACGGACAAGTGTGGCCTAAGGCATCGCAGGAAAAACGACGTTGTGATTCTGCACTCAGAGAAACTAAGAAAGGGCTTGTTTGCCTTCAACAGTGATTGATAAGATTCGACAATGTTGATAGTGACATTTACCCTCAATAGTGGTTGCCAATCATGATGCCAAGTATCCAGTGCCACATTTGAGTGGGGTGCCGTTGTCCTACTGGGCTGAACCCTCAACAATCCACTTGCTGGCCACTAATTAGTTGAAATGTTTGGCATTTCAACCGTTTTCAACCGTTTTCAACCGTTTTCAACCATCATTAATCATCACTGAACGGGTAGATAACGAGGGTGAACCCTGGTTTCACATGGTGCTGGCAATCCCTTGGACTCGTTACTCCAGGCACCGAGACGCCAATGATGCCAACGAGCTGCCGTTTCTGTTGGGGTGCCACTGTGTCAGCCCTGATGATCCATGGGCGGATTCAGTTGATAAAGATTGATCAACGGTTTAAGGTGGATTGAATTGCTTCATTTTTGGTTAACTACGATGGTTAATCGATGGTCAAAGATATAGTACTCAATTAGTGCATTTTTACTTCATATCATTTTTTATTTGCTTTTAATTTGTTGAAAGACGGGTCTTTTGAGCACATTCCCATTCTCTGACAGGACGGATGCTCCTGATTGACCTGATTTTAGTTTGTGGACTGCTGAATTTCGGGGTCGTTGATTCTCCCATTCCAACTTAAAGTTCACATAGATAAGGATCCTCGCCCAGCGAATCCAGCGCGAAAAAGTGGGGCTCCGAATACAAGAAGTTTTGATTGGTGTTTCTTGAGATATCTTGAGATATTGTTCCTCGATACAAATTTCAGCTGAATCTATATGAGCTACGGTCAAAACCAGCCAAATTGAATTTAGTCTTGAGGGGTCCCTTTTGTAAGGATATGTGGATAAAACACTGTAAAGCGATAGGGTCCCCTCCAAAAACCGATACTTTGAGTATTACAAGGTACTACAAGGTACCACAAGGTACTACAAGGTACTACGAGGTACTACAAGGTACTACAAGGTACGACAAGGTACTACAAGGTACTACAAGGTACTACAAGGTACTACAAGGTACTACAAGGTACTACAAGGTACTACAAGGTACTACAAGGTACTACAAGGTACTACAAGGTACTACAAGGTATCCAATGTTTGCTACTCTATTGTACCAATATTGTTTTATACTCTACTTGCTACGGATATTTGTTTTAGCGCAAAACTATGTAAAGCGATAGGGTCCCCCCCAAAAACCGATACCCTTTGATTTTGGTACTGGCCTCCAACAATAGGTTTTGACGACGCCTCATATATATATATATATATATAATCTCCGAAAATATAAACCCTCCATCAAGAATTTCATCAAAGATCTAAACAAGCATTACAATCTCAAAATCTAAACGACCATAGCAATCTCATCTCATAGCAAGTAGCAGCTGGCAGCCCCTTGTGACCAGCACCAAGGCCCAGCATCGACACCCTGCAGGGCAGATGGCGCCACTCCGTGAACACTCTGGGGACCGGGGACCTCGCAGGGGCTGAGATCACAGGTAGCACAGGGGGTTGGTTTACACCAGCCCTTGAGTGATCAAAAGGCGTGACTTCCTGGCGGTCAACCGACCATCAAGTGGGCAGGTGCGCATCCCAACAAAGCTGCGAAACATGATCGAGAATGATGAAACAATGTAGGGACAGTATTTCGTGATTTCCATTGGATATTCTAATGGGTCAACCAATGCTAGAAAAAGATGGAATGGCTTTGCCCGTAGCACATGCAAACACACTGGCCAAAAAAACAGCAAGAGCTGAAAGCTGAAGCTCGTCGTGGTGTTTAATTCCGGGAAATGCCAATAAGGTCGGTTTACTTCCATTAGTAATAGTATTGATTATATAATACCACTATTGATTGATAACCACGGTATTTGATTTCCTCAATAATCCTGGCTAAAACCTTTCCCCTGGTGTGACGGCTCACATGGAAGTTTCCTCCTCCGTGCACAGCGCAGGATGCTGAGTGTTAAGGGCAACGAGGTGTCGCGAGGAATCCAAGAGACAGGACGGCTGGTTCTAAGGCCAAGCCATGAAAATGTTAGTGAATAGTTCATAGATAGTTAATGAATGGTTAGTGAATTGTTGATGGTGTAAACTAGTTAGTTATTCATGGTTAATGGATAGTGAGTGATGGCTAGTCAATGACTTTATGGTTCATGAATAGTCAATTGTTTATGAATTGTTGAGTACATTTAATGGAATAGTTGATCAATGACTTCATGGTTAATTAGTGACTTCTACAATGACGGCAATAGTCATCGTAGCTGTGGCTCATAGGCGCAAACCATCAATTTGGGATATCATAACTTGATAGAGCACCCAAATACAACCAAAATACAATGTTATGTTAGCTATGTTCAATTTCATCATTGCCAAGACACCTAGACAATTTACGGACAGTGTATCTTGTGAGTTGATGTGAGTTTTTAGATTTTAAGTCTTGACGTACCAAAATACAATGGACCCGTTCGATTTCCTTGGCTATGTTCATCTGTGAAGTGCAATCGCTATGCACTTGCCTGAAAAGTAGGCACGCTCACATGCCATGCCCTCAGCAAAAGGAGATGTCCAATTTAGAGATTGCAAGCGACTGAAACCGACGCCCCCAGGACACACTGCCCATCTTTGTCGAAACTGACCAATCTCCTGATCAACTGGCTGTGGGTCAAAACCCTGTACCCCCTGGTTCCCCTTTCATTCACCATTGTTTTCCCTATGAGTTTGTTGGTGGAAATCCCTCATTAGTTCGTTGGTTAACTGCTTGACCCAAAGCCAACTGGGTGGCTCCCCCCATGGCTTGATATCAGCTGGACAGCCAGACACCTCGCAGCTGGGCCGCCTCTCAGCGCTGATCCGTCCCGCGAGGTTTTCGGACGGCACACGCTACGTGCTCACAGAGATCTCAGCCGGCGTGGCCCTAAGATCGAGGGAACCAGCGCCCCCGTTAAGGGAGGAGCCAGGGCAGCTACCAGGACTGGAGCGCCCCCGTTAAAGGCAAAGGGTAGTTATTGGCAGGTGAAAGATGGATGCGGCAGCTGAATTTCAGCGGATGTGTTTTTCGCAGTCATTCCTTTTGACCTTGATAGCAATTACAAGAATGATTCGAATGATGGTTGAATGACGAAGGACGTGTTTTTTTTCTCTTCGTTGCGAAGATCGGCCAGGACTGTGTTTGAAAGACTTAAGAAACTACACCATGAGTTGAACCTAGTGACCTTGAAGCCCTTTGGACAAAGACATTGCCCGAGAAAACACAGCGTCTACAGTACCAGTGGGGTTGGTTTATCATGGATTCCAGAGCCTACTAATTTGAACTCCAATTCCATAGGGCGGTCTGTGGGCACTACTTTGCCCCAAGCCAAACGTTTGCCCATCCTGATCTATGGTTTAGGGTTGAGTGTTCTTGGAGTTTTGGGTTGCCTATTTCAGAATTTGGGGTCAAAAAGAAAGGCCCTCCGCAAAAAGTTGAGCATAAGAAAGGGCAACAGTTTGTGGTGACATCCACTGCTCCTGTTGCAAAGGGACGATCTAGTCACCTAATCAATCTACAAGTGCTTGACATTTTCTGAGAAACTGCGGCTTCTAAGCAAGTGACAAATGCAGCAGTTTGTTTGTTCTCGTTAGCAATCATAATCCATTCGCCAACCAACCCACAAAAGGGGACAGCAGCATCGGATCGCCACTGGTCCATGTCATGCTTCACATCAGATGCATTTGTTTCCGAACTACACAGCTTCAAGTGTCTTCAAGTGAGACACCGTAAAATCCAACGGAACATGCCCAACAATCTCTGCACAAGAGCACATGTCCAACTGGCAACAACATTCAAAGACAAGCGTTTAACTGTTTGAACATCAGTATGTTACAAGACAGCTGTGGATTATTAATCTCTACATATAGAATCATATAATATATGATGTATGCTTGCGATAAACAAAGATCCCAACTGATACAGCATAAGTCAAGAAGTATCCACAACTCGGTGTTACTCTTCCTTGCACCACGGTACAACGCGACAAGCATATCCATATTGGCCACATTCGACATGGAAAAGTACATACTTCACATGTTTGGTTGCTTCACCACCATACTGTCACTCCGCTGTTCAAGGTTCAGCACGGGATTGCCCACATGCAGAAAAACCATCCGATGCCTCGCAACGGTAAAACCATCAGATGCATAGCTGCCTCTGATGCTCACCGCCGTAGCCGGGGCCTCCCTGCAGCGTCCTTGTGCCGCGCCACAGCGCTTAGCACGCCTGGCGCGATTGCCGTGCGCCGCGGGACGAAGGGGACTCAGTTGGTCCCTCGTGGTGCCTGGGAACCGACGACCAACGTGGTGGGTGGTTTCAATTGGTTTCAACCATACCCCGGGATGATGATTTAGCCGGCTAGAAATGGGCAAGGAGAATTCGGGATTGACAAGTGTTTTAGTGTTTTTGTTTCGTTTTGGATGGCCCAACTAACCACCAACCAGCAATACAAACCAAGCACCGAGCAATCTGCACCTCAAGCACCACCCATCCCCGAGCTGTGGCTGAGGTAACAGCCGGGCTGACAACCATGGCGCGTGCGCACACGCGCCGTGCCAGCCGGGTGGATTCGCATTTGCACCTGTGGACGCCGGATGAGGCCTTGAAGTTTAGCCATGGGCAGTTGATGGATAACCAAGCTATAATGCTTGTAATAACGGTGGATTATGATGAAATAGCTCTAATGATTGGTGAAACGATGATGATTGTGCATGTTTCCAATGAGAAGTTGGTTATAAGTATAAACTGAATGCTTCCTGGAAAATGGTTGGTGAATGGTTAATTACAATGCGTAAGCTGTTGAGTTGATGGAACAACAATGGTGAACTACCATGCAGCTGATTCTCTATGATATCATTGTATCCAGTTGATAGCTAGAAATAAGTACGAACAGATCTATCACTTGATGCTTATCCAGCTGATGTGGTAGTTGGCAAAGTTATTGCTAGCACCTGGACGGATATAGTATGATATATATATATATATATATGTATATAACCAACAGAAACAGACAACCGAAAAGCCACATGGCATGATCATATCAGTTCACCGGCTATGGTCAACAAACAGTAGTTGGGACCATTGCCAACGACCATCAATTGAGAGATATGTAGTTAGCACGATAAAATGCCGAACCAACAATCTTGATTTAGCAAACAAAAGGCAGCGTTGCAAGGATACATCCAAGAGAATTGAGACAATTACGGATGTAACCTATGTATACAGTATATAGTATATATATATTTTTATTTATTTACAAGCATCATAGAAAAATGACAGATGCAAGATATATTTTCCTGGCATGTTTCCACCACCAAATTAGTTTGTTTCATTTAGTTTCCATGCGAAAGGTGATCGCATTTGCTTGATATTGTGGTGCTTCATTTTGGATGCGTAGAAATGTTGAGACAATGGATGGTAATGGATGGTGATGGATGTTGATGGGTGTTTCATCCTGATAGAGATCATAGAGATCCCTGTAAATCCAGTGTTTCCAGCCTGATTCGACCAGATGCTTGGCATGGTCGGTACTACCCCTGCGACTTACATACAGTAAATCCTGCTGTATCCTGGTATAACTGACTCATCTTGGTCTTTTTTTTGCCAAGATGGGGCTATGTGTAAATCCTGCTGGCGCAGGCCACATATCCCTGGTCCTCGGCACCACCGGAGCACCTGAACGACGGCCGCGCCACACACGAGAGCTTCGTGCAGCTCATGGACGAGAACGGCATCGAGAAAGCGGCAGCTGGGATCAAATGCCCGTGGAAAATGCTGGGTTCCACGGTAGGAAGGGATGGAGATGGATGGTGATGGATGGTGCATGTGCTGGTTCACTATGATTATAGTGGTCACTGATGAGATAGGAGTTAAGGGTTCAGATGAGATA
>VSDK01012485.1:0-20506 GCA_009767595.1 Symbiodinium kawagutii
ACACGCAAGAGATTTGGAAGGACCTGGACAAGAGTAAGGAGAATGCGCAGGAAGAACAACAGAGTAGAGAGAGAGAGAGGGAGAATGAAAAGTGACCCAGAAACCCCAAAACACGCAGAGAGAGAGAGAAAGAGAGAGGGAGAGAGAGATAGACAGCAAGAGAGAGAGATAGGGCAAGAGAGAGAGAGAGAGAACAAGAGCGAGAGAGAGAGAGAGAGGGAGAAAGAGAGAAAGAGAGCAAGAGAAAGAGAGAAAGCAAGAAAAGAGAAGGAGAGAGATAGAGAGAAAACGAACGGAGACAAGTGCAAAAGACAATGGAAACAGATGGGACATGAGAATCCTCTATCCCAAAGCGCCCTGGTGGAAGAAGAGCAACGGAGAGAGACCCTAGGAAACGAGGTGGAGACGAGAAGGAAACATCCCAGGTGCAAGAGAAGACCTCGACACAGAGTAAAGAAACAAGTAGGAAGGCACATCGGGTAACATGTGATTTCACGCGCAAAATGAAGACCATTATATATCTTCTGTCCCAGAGAGAAGCGGAACAAGTAAGAGACAAGTGAAGATAGAAGAATAAGGAGACAAGAGGAACGCGCAGAGACGGGAAGACAATCCACTCCAAAAGTACCAAAAGAGAAGAAGAGCAACAAAAGGAAGTAGAAAGGCAAGTAGGGAAGACAAAAGGGATTCAAGGATTTATAAAAGACAGAAACAAAGACGGAGATGAGCGTGAGAAGACAAAAGGCAAGAATCCTTTTTCCGCAGCCATGTGAAAAAAGAAATCAAGTACAGGCAAGTGAGGAGACAAGACAGGAAGACAAGTAGAGGAATAGATGGGAAGAAGAAAGAGATACAAAGAAACCCTGCCTCCAACATGGAGGGGGGAAGAAATTCGAGGAGAAAGGGAAGAAGGGGGAAGAAATTCGAGGCAGAAAGGGAAGATCCCACATGCAGGGGATACCAAGAAAATACCAAAGAGCCTGGAGATAACCAGGGGAGTCTTTTACAATTACAACAAGAATGTAACATGGGCAGAATACACAATGTAACTATGTAGCCTTGTAAAGAGGACGGTCGCATTATACCAAAAGGTCCCTGCCACATATATATATATATATATGCATAAATTTGTATACACATATATATTCAAATAAACAAATAAATAAATGTACAAATTTTATTTATGTACATTTACATTTATGTAGTTGTTGAATAGTTGGGGTCTAGCAATGACCATACTGCAGGGAATATTTTAGTTCCTAATTCTACGGGGCGAATATTCTTTAAGTATTTTAGGGCGAGGTAAAATCAAAGGTACATCCACTTTTCTGAGCCTAAGCAGTTCCAATAGAATTTATTTAGGCAAAAACGATCTTGCCTAAGGTTTAGGAAGAAAAATCTGCATATTAAAGCTTGTGCTCCTGAGACGCGCTAATGGAGTTTAGGTCACCAAAAATGACTGTTGCTAAGTTTGCTAAGCAAAAGTGACCGTGCCTAAGACTAGGTCATCTGTCATCTGTAAGTATATTGCAAGCGGCCGGCCTAAGACTTAGACAGGGAGTTTAGGTAAGCGAAAATGTCTGTACCCAAGGCGTGCCACAGTTGGTATAATAAATGCTGTGCCTTCCACTTGCCACACTTCACCCACACACACACCTATCTATCTGTCTATCTATCTATCTATTTTTTTTTTCTATCTATCTCTCTATCTAGCTATCTCTCTATGTATATAAATATGTAGACCCAAATGTTGTTCCTGCCACCGTTGCCTGTTTAGATGTCACCGTGGCCTAGTAAAACAGTTTTCTAAACTAGGTATATCCTTCCTAGGATCATTCTACCCTACAATCCTGAAAAACCTATTAAACCCCAATTGCACCATCCCAACGAACAGTTCGGCGCGTGGTCGACGGATGCCTCCCTTCTGACAAGCAAGACAAGCAAGGAAAAGGGGAAATAAAACAGTATATCCAAAATATGTATGCAGGTGGCCGCATGGGAACAATATGTTAACTATGTCCCATCCCCTCAATACAGTATAGTTCTATGAAAGATATGTTTTCACACAGGTGATTCTAAACATCAGCAATTACAGGACGGGTTTTTAGACCTGTTTCCTTGCAACTACCTTTCTCGGCTGCTACTAACTACCCGTGCCTAACAAAGACAGGCGGTGCCGGTTTCTACAAATATTTTATTGGTTTCTAACCAGGGTATGAAACTATTTTATTTCATTTATACAGGATGGACTATTAGCTGATCAACCGATGTACTATGATTTTTGTTTTGGGCATATCTAAATAAACAAATGAATATATTGATATATATATATATATGTATGTATGTATGTATGTATGTATATATTTGAATGTTTCAATAAATGTATTTATATTCTCATTTATGCAAATATGTGTTTATAAATATGCCTTTTCCTTTCTTTATTTCATTAGTTGGCCAACAGCTACAAGAAACTATGACAAAATAAAACAAATCGAGCAATTCAAGGAAGACATGCCATGTAGGCCGTTACATTCCACGCCAAAAAAAAAAACAAATGGAACTGCCGCATGCTAAGGAAAACCAGTACCAGCTTTTATTGATATTCCTGTACACCAATCAATGTGCGTTCCAACCCTCGCTGCAAGAATTTGCGTGACATGATTTAAAAGTAAAAACAGGAATCGGCTGAACGGTGACGGCTGAACGTTTCATAGCAATTCAAAACAAGGAAATAAATGCCTCAGTACAATATACACCAAAGTAAAATTTATATCCAGTACGAAAAACTGAATCCAATTTATTTGATTTTGACCTTAAGTAATAGTTACCTCATATCAGAACAACATTTTTAGTAGTAGTTAGGGAAGGGGGCTGGGCATAATCTTACCTAGTACAAAGGAATATTTTCTATTATGAATAAAGTAAAGACATCCAACGCAAATACTTTTTGGTCATATCAAAATCTCAATGTGTATATATATATATATACTCATACGTATTTATATATATATGTATGTATTTACTTAAAAACTGAATATATGTTTGTTTAAAGGTGCAGTATGAAGATACATGTAAATACTTCGAATAAGAACCCCCTCCACATATCCACTCATTCAATCAATGTATTTTGTGATCCCCTATTCATCCCTATATCGGATGCATGGAAGTATCCGAATATACCAAATACCCGTTACATGTTTGAAATATATGTTTAAAATAGGGATAAAACAGTTCCCACTTACATTAGGAAAAGAGCTAGAAAACCGCGAACCGTATAATCCCAATTATTCCCTGCCACGGGTATACCCTCGACCTTGTAAAGGCATATAACTACATCCCAAGAGCACCTCTTTGCTTCCTGATGAAGAAAATTGGTTTGCCTCCCTCCGTGTGTAATTTTTGGTTTAATAGTTTACGCAACCTTGAGAGATATCCACATATCAATGGATCCTTGTCTCATGCTTTGCCCTCCACTACTGGGGTACCTGAAGGTGATGCGTGCTCGGTATTGGGCATGGTGATCCTTTCTTCCTTCTTTTACTCACTCATAAAATCGGACAACACTACTCCTTTTTGTTATGTGGATAACTGGTCTTGGATGACTCATAATATTGATAACCAGTACCAATCGTTGGAAAAGACCGTTCGGCTTACCGATTCACTCAAGATGCTGATTGACCATGGCAAATCGTGGGCATGGAGCACTTGCAAAAAATTTCGTGCAGAATGCGAAACTTTAAATCAGCTGCTGCCCCCCAATAGTGCGGGTATAACTATTAAAACACATGTCAAGGACCTTGGAACACAGATCCAATTTAATAAACAATCAATCTTAGGATCCCAACGTGATAGGATTGAAAAAGCTGTCCAAAGATGTGAAAAATTAAAATGGGTGCCCATCACCCTAACCCAAAAAGCAAAAATTATCCAGATGTCCGTCTGGCCCGTTGCATGTTATAGTACAGATACCATTGTAATTGGTAAACAACACCTTGATACATTACGAAGAAGTGCTACCAAGGCTTTGGTAGGGGATTATAAACAAGCTAGTGCATATATTGCGTGTAGTTGCATTTCGCAAGCATTGCAAGATCCTTTGATCTACATTGTGCTCCATATTTTGCGCGTCATTCGGCGACTTTTCCACACGAACACCCTTGTTGCTCAAGAACTTGTACAGATGGCTTCACAAGGCACTGAATCATATGCCTATGGACCAGCGGGAGCTGCACGACTATACCTTGCAAAGTTAGGCTGGAAATTTGTAACTAATAGCAAGCTCATAGGACCCTTTGCTATGACTATTGATCTGCGGTGTAATTCTCCAAAAGAGATTTGCCGAATCATCAAAAGATCCTGGAATAAGCACCTCTTTAATGCTATCTCTCATCGTAAAGGCATTGATCAATGTAATATTGATCCAGGAATTACGGCATGGGTCTACCAAAAACTGGCGCCATCTACTCAAACCACCATTGTAATGAATCTTGTTGGTGGGTATCAAACTGGTACCATAAAATCATTGTGGAAGTGTGGTGATGACGAATTCTGTCCTTTTTGTGCTCAACCTGACACAAGGCCACATCGACTTTTGCAATGTCCTCATATGGAGGAATGCAGGAATCGACATGTCAAAGCAATTGAAATTTTGCAAACTGAAAGACCGGGCTGGGTATATTTACCCCTTGCTCAAGAAGCAGATGATATTGCTGTATTTAACCTGATAAATCAAACACGGTCATTCCCACCACCCTTGTCACGAGAGGATTTTCTTGGACAAGGTGAGATGAATCGTGATAATAGTCATTTGCGGTTTTATACTGACGGCTCTTGCAAACACCCTAGTGTCCCGGAAGCACGACTGGCTTCCTGGTCCATTATCCAGGATGTTTGTAACTGTGATGAACTTAGGTTTTTTTTGGGAGACCCCTCGACTGATTTAAATAAAGCACGTAAAATGCTCAAAGTTACGGCAGTGGGAGCTTTGCATGGCGCTCAAAGTTCTGGGCGGGCAGAACTTGCCGCTATTGCATTCTTAGTTCGAAACTTGGCAGTTTGTGTACCTGCTTGTACAGCCGACATTGGAACAGACTCCAAGTATGCCCTTGACATTATTAGTGTAATTGAAATCCTTGATCAGACGCTCTTGTCGTATAAGCTTGCTAACTATGATTTGATCCAAGAACTTGTAAAGTATTGGGACAAAAATAAATACACCATTTTTAAAGTCAAAGCACATCAAAATTTGTGGGAAGTTAGCCATCCACTCCAACGTTGGCATGCAATCGCCAACGATGTAGCTGACCGTACAGCTAAATTGGCACTTGACTACGATAACCATATGAGCCAACTCAGTGATAATATTTTTCAACACATCCAACATGAAAAGCAACGTTTGTCGGCCGTTTATGCATATTTGCATGATCTTAACTTGACAAGAATTGCCAAAGAAAAACAAGACATTGCTGCGCAAAAGTCACTGCAATTTTTTGGTCAACGTGCAGATGATGTACATGACCCATTGCCATTGGATGCGAATATACCGATCCAACAACAGGTCTTTGATCGGTCTTTCAACTTGCTTGTACAGTGGAATCAGCCAGGTTATATTGCCATGGAAATTCCTGAGATTTCGATGCCTCTCGCTGAAGCTTGCAGTTTAGGACCATCATTTGCCTTTCAATTTATTGAATTGTTTAAGATGATCAGATGGCCCTTGCCGGTTGAAAATTATTCTAATTTTGATGAAAGTGATCCGGGTATTTCATAGTTTGAACTCTGTGTCAATTTCGGAATCATTGCACAAAGGTTAATGCCTATCCCTATTGATCCTTCGGTAAGGCATGTGACCTATGTTGAATATTCTTCAGATGCTGCGCTTCTTTTACCTCCTAAAACTAGAAGTGCGAATAATCAGGTTTCAGCTTTTGAAAAAGTAACCCGACAAATGTCGAATTTCTTAAAGATGGATCTCATACCACAATATCCTCAGGCACATAAGAAACCTTGCACGAGCTTGTCCAGATTGGGTTTTGCTACCAAAGCTGCAGGTGTTCCACGCAGGCCAATCCTGCCACTTCAGGAACAAACAATGAGCATAGTCCGTAATTATTTAAATGGTATTTCTGGTAAACAATCTTTAGACCGACCTTTGCTGATACCTTCTCAAACTCCGTACGTACCTTGCCCATCGATACCCGATCTGCTGCCAAAAGATCGGTACAACGCTGTATCCAGATTCAGGCGTCATAACAAGTAATCTTCGAGATAGGGCACTTTGCAAGTCTAATTTGGGAATGATGTGCTGCATGTACAGTTTGAGGTTATGCACCTGCTGAATAGCAAAGGGCATAATCTTCGGGCTTTCGACTGTCCGAGTTGTGCGTGAACAATAACGGTTAAACAACTACCCTGGGTTGATCGTGAACAGGATATCAATGGTTAATATTACTGCTTGATGGTTTCAAACAGTTTTTTTTCGCTAGTAGTTTGTAACGAAAAAGTTCGTTGACTGATTTTACTTTTTTTCATAAGGGTAAAAACCACCAACCAGATATGTTGATAGCATGTTGATGTTAATGGTTGATAATAGGGGGATAGTAACAAACACTACTTGTTCGTGGTTTGACTGACATTTTGATTTTTTTCCCCTAGTAATCATTCACAAAGGGTTGGTTGACAACTGCAATAATTTTTTTAGGGGTTGAAACCACCAACCAGAATATACTGAAAGATATCATTTTTCGTGCTGATATAAAGATTCAGTGTATGGTCGGTTTTTTGCTTGACCATGGTTACACGGTATTGGTTCCAGTAAGAGCTGCTGGGCCAGTGCATCCCTATAACCTTCTATAGTACCAAAGTATTCCAACCAAAGGATGGCTTATACCCACTAACTTAGGTTTTTGTTGTGTTTTTGGGATATGATTGATTTACCATATAGCCACTAAAAATGCATATTTTTAGCAAGGGATCGACCATAAGCCACCAAGTAAATGGTAGGCCATGATAATTTTGCCAGAAACAAACCTCCAGTAAGATTTGGCCTTCGAGGATCTTCGCATGTGGCGGGAATACGCTGAGGCAGTGCGGGGTTGTCAGGTCGGCATCAGCAGTGTGCCCCAAAGTTGGGCATGGCGGTACTCACTATTCTATGATGTAATAGCTATACTATACGCATTCATTTGTGAGAGGTCCAGTTGTCCGCGTTGTTTGCACGTTAGCTTGCCTGACCATGTTAGGTTTGGAAGACATTTGGCGGCTGGCTGGTCGAGTTGTAGTAGAAATGGCTCGAACAGTTTAGGTGTTGGCTGCTTCACGAGCACACCTAGCCATAGTGTCCACACACAGATATATAGATATAATATATATATATATCTATCTATCTATTCGTACAAAAGATGCATTTATAGCTATTTACATGTCTTTTGGAATATAGATATTTCATTTTTTAATAAAAAACATATATATATATATATATTGATATTTGCTCAGCAAAACATTCCTCTGTGCATACACATAATAACTACTGATAGGTGTAACTTCACACTTTTCACCAGCGACGAACCTAAGAGGGAGCCCTTGCAGCTGATCCGAACCGTTCGGAGCGGTCCAGGCCACGCTGTTCCACGCAGCATCCTTGCAGTTCGAGGGCCCAGGCTGCCCAGGCTCGAAGCCATGGCAGGTGCGGCTCATGGCAACCGGGCCCGAGTTGACTAAGATGGATCACCGTGGGAAACGCATGGCTTATAGCGATGGCACTGCGGGAGTATGCCGTGGCGTTGGTCAGTCAGATGTGATGTGCTTCCAGGATTCTGATTCAAATGTTGTTATTTGTTGCTTCTTAGAGAGCAAGTGGCAAGAAAAAGAAGTGGAAGACCAAACATGCAACTCAAAAGCGCTTTGTGATCTTGTGAAGAATCATTTCGCAGGTCTTGCGGGAAGCTATGTTCTGATTCTTTGCGAGCATTCCTGTGGGTTGCGCATGTGTGTGTGTAAACATTGAATTGCTTCGTGGTTTTTTTTCTTTGTGACACCATTCCTTTAGCGTTACACAGGTGAGACACTTGACCACATGCTACTTGAGCACATGTTACTGTCCAAATGTCACACCTGTTGTTGCCCCTTAGAACACGCCCAACGCCATCTTAGGATACTCAAGGGACGCTATAAGCAATCTACAAATTGATGATTATCCACTGCCATGTAGATTCCGAGAGGGTAGACTAGACTCTCAAAGGAAAGATGGTATTCCTAGCCCAAGAACAGCAATCACCGCATGGAAAATTGCATGAACTTGCCTGGTTGTCAAGTTTGAATAACCAGCCTGCTTGCCTATGTACCTATTGCTCTCTCTTGTTTTGTTCAATACCAGTGTTGTCAAACGAACATGTCAATTGGCCAGAATCTTCACCTTGCTCACTCCCTAGGCCCAATCACATGGCCTTTATTGCCAATGGCTTTGCACGGGTGAGGAAGCCCCAGTTGGAAATGCGAGGGAGCAGCTGTGCACCTCTTTGTGCAATCGCAAGGTCAGGTCGTGGAGGCAGCCTGAGCTCATAGAGTAAGGATGACTTGCTGGTGATTCTCAGGGAGCTAAGGAGCCAGGGGTATCCCTAAATCCCCTTAAAGGGGGAGCTAAAGAGCTACAGGGAGTGTGTCAAGCCTGACTTCAGCACCGGTGGCATCAAGCCGTTGCATGGCCTCATGGGTTTGAACTCATTTATCCATGCAAGACTGACGCCAAAGTTTTCATGGCACAGCCCAGTAATGATTTCGCCATACCCCTTCGTGATCATCCAGTTTAAGTAATTAACCAATCAGTCGACCTAATCCTCACCAGGTTTGGTAAACCAAACTGATAGACAGACCCCTCCAGATCAGCCAGTGATAACATATCAAAAGCCGAATTATTGCTGACAACAAAGAACCATCATTGGGTATCATCGATCATTGTAAGCATTGTTTCATTCACCATCACTAAGCATGTTCAAGCAAGTTAGCAAATATCATTCACCATCATTTAAGCACCCTTGGCATATTGAGCAGGTTTTAAGCATCCACGTTTATCAATTCTGATGAATCTCTGGCCACCTCCAACCCTGATTAACTCCTTGGATCTCCCAGTTGCCAGCTGAATGCACCATGATACGCTACACGTTGTCGGGTTGTTAGTCGCACACCGAAGCTTGTGTATTCGGCAGAGTCACCATGGAAAGCCTCCAAGTTTTGACCGCTGAAGGGCAGTTGGGCTCAATGCTTGTCACATCTACCCGGACTTGGCAACTTCGACTAATTCTACGAATGTGCATTCCCTCGATGTAAAGCTCACCCTGCCTTTATAGATTCCCTTCCCATTCCAGACCTGGACAAGACTAAGGGGACAAGGTTTAACCACCAACAATATCGGGATCAATTGCTAGCGGCGGCTAGCGCATCAATATGAACTATATGGTCCCAGACATTTTCACGGCTACAAGATGCTGCAGCATCAGTGATGACCCAAACACTGCGGTTACCGGTGCCACCAGCTGCTTTGATTGATCCACTCAGGCGGAAGTTCCGGATCGCGAGGTCTTTGATCGAATGCCGCCCGACCTCATTGGGGGGTGCCCCCTGTTGTTGTTAGCGTCAGCTTGCGTGGCCAACCAGGATGGATAGATCTGGATAGCTTAGCCCTACATAAGGGGACTTGGAACTTGATGTTGCGGTGATGTTGGTTATTATCTCCTATTCCAGTGCCAGCCAATGTTGATTATATGAATGTTGGCTATGCTATGAACATGTTTATAGTTATTTCTATACTGATGTTGGTGTTTTTCTCTCATAATTATTGTCCACCAGAACTAGAACCCATGGTTATCATCATTTTTGTTGATTGCTGTTGGGCAGTAGTGATTGCTGTTGCGGGTAGATCCATGTCAATAATTCCCTATAGTTCATGGTCAGCGAATTGATGTAGTTGCTAACTTAATGTTCTCATGGATGGTAGTTCATGGTAAGGATCCAATACTGAATGGTACCGAATGAATCCATTAATTGATCCAATACTTTTATTGCCAATTGCTGTGCTGGTAATCGTTCTGATCCAACATTGCAGTGGGTCAGTTCACCCTGTACCTCTGGTTCCCCATCATTAAGCATGTTTTTCTCATTATTACTGGTGAACTTATCCCCCATGATTGGCTGGTTCATATTGACCCACAGCCATTCATCATATCGTTGGTTGTTGTCCACTATTGTTACCCATTACGATCCACTAGAAAACCACTGTTAAACCCTATAATACTTATTGTTATGATCCATACTTTGCTTCATTTATCGAAAGCAACAGCCACGAATCATTAATCATAATAATCAGCCAGTGTTGCTGTTGCTGCTGTAATGATCCATAATACTCCATAATAATCCATTGCTGTGTCAACCACTAATCATAATTCATAATAATCCATAATAATCCATAATTATCCATAATAATCCGTAATAAATGGTTGGTTAACTAATATTTTTCATAGGGGTGGTTCAACCACCCACCAGATCACCATTAATCCCTATTGTCAGCCGCTTTGATTCCGTTGATGACGTCCCCATGAGATTTCTCCTTCCACCTTTCCCAGGTCGGATCAAGCCTTCCGCCGGGTGGATCACTTTGAGCCCCGCGCCACTTGGCGGCCTTGGGTTTCTCCCATCAACCGGTGGATTTGCAGGAAAAAAATGCAGGAAATAATGAAACATGTAGGAGAATGCCAAGGGACCAGTGGATTTGCGGGAACTATCCCAGGAGAAACCATAAATGATGTTGGATACTGTGTATTGGTGTTGGCACTGGTGCCACGTCTAGGCTTGTTTAGGCAACATTCTGCTACTGTCCGTGTGTTGCCACTGTCACCGAATCACTGGCAAAACCCAGTTTTGGTGTTGATACTACTGTTGGATGACACTAGTATATATTACAATTGGTGTCTATAATGGCTGAACTAGTGAACGAAAAAGCCTGCAGTTGATCACGGTGAAACAGACAAGGCTGACAGTGGTGGTACAACCCTGATGATCAAGAATTGGATATCCATGTGCTAACAATATCACTTTTTATATTCAGTATAGCTTGTGATTTCAGTTTCGAACAGTGGCATGTAGAGGGGAGTTTGCTTTATGGCTGCAAGGGATCTTGGTCAGTTGGGTGCGGTACGTGTGTAAGATGTTGGATAGCTTGGTGGGACGCCACTTTTTAAGAAGTTGTAAGATGTGTTTGTGGTCCAGGTGGCCGTATATGAGTTGTGAGATGACGATTTTGATAGCGGCATGACGCAGATCCTTTCAGGATCTTTGGAACGTATTGGAGTCGGGCTGTGTCCAAACCTGTTTGTTTTCCATAGTGGTTTCGTATGGGTTTTAGGCTTAAGGCTAATTTGGCAATTCAGCATGGGCATACCCAAAGGCTCATTGGTCGAACTAGCTCGCAATTTATCGCGGGAGCTGATCGCTATTCTACAGCCAGTCACTCAGTTGGCTTTTTATTTGACACGATCCGTTGCGGGGATGCCACGATCAGAGCGGCTTGTTGGGTGATCCGAGGATTTGGCCTTGTTTCTCAATGTGCCTTGGAGGGGCGGACTGGGTTGCACTACATGTAGATCCACAGACACTGCATTCTCGGCCTGTTTTAGATTCAAATTACATGATTTTTCCAAAATTGAATTTCCAAGAAGCTCACTCTCAGTCACTACTTTGGCATTTCAGTTTTGGAAAACTCTTCGTTCATTTCCCAATCGAAGATTTGTTCTTGGGTGCCTTCGGGGTATATCCGTGAAGCTCACTTCTAGATCTTCGCTCAGCTTTATGTTGCCCCACCGCGTAAATCCATGTTCATCCCCGGGTATCATTGAACATCATTCACTGCATTACTTCATGTTCAACCACCATTTGCATGAGGCAAATTGTGATGCACATGTTTTTTTTGAGCAAATTTCAAATTTCTATCCAGGTATGACCAGGATCGGGCCGTATCAAAAAAGATGACTGTCAAACCGCTAGCATGGCAAGAATTACCATTGTTACCCTCAATGCATGTAAAAATTGCCAGGCTGAACTTCAGATCGCAAACTTAAGCAGCATTAAACGTCGTCAACATTAAAACTGTGAGCAGTGCAAGACAATATCTTTATAGCAGAAATGGCTATGGGTCAATATTAGCCACCTAACTAATGGAGGATTTCCACCAACAATAGTAGGGAAAACAATGGTTAATGATAGGGGAACCAGGGGTACGGGGTTTTGACCCACTGCCATATATCTATCATTAACTAGCTTACCATCCTGGTTGTTTTGCTTCTCGAACTCGGGCTGACAGAAACCAGCCAGGATCATGGGTGGTTTTTTCCAAATTAATCAAAGATCGAAGGAAGCAAAAAACCAAAGATTCACAAAGTGTCTTTGTTCCTTCGGTGTTGTGCAACTTGGTTTGACATTCAACTACTTATTTGGTTTGCTTTTGCATAAGAACACATTGCACACCATGACAAGTTGGATAGTCATAGACAAAGAGTGTATGGCTGTAGTTAGATGCAACTCACCCGTTATTTAATACATGGTTTACATCACTAGCTAGGTATACCATGGCTAGACCACGCTTAAGCTTTATTAGCCCCCGCCATCAAGTGAATATTGACAACCCTCATCATGGATTACAACCATCATCGACCATCCGCTCTTACAACCAGAGCTAGCTGTCCCATGCACTGCACACATCTCGCCATACCATCATCACTTGGATGTGTATGCCCCTGTGCAAGTGGCTTCATTCACCATGGTAAAGTAAAGCAGGGGTCAGCTCACCCACCGGAGAAAGGCTGATTTCCTGCAACTGCACATCCAAGTTGGGGTATCTCCTTACACTCTTTACCCTCCTTTCTACCCCCACAACTAGCTGTGCAACCAGTTGGGCTGAACAGCCAGCTGCAATCCAACTGGAGAAGAATGAGAACAGATGTGGTACTGGAGTATGACCATTTGCAACCACGAGCTCTTAGAACTATAGGACTCTCCAAGACAACCATATCTTATCCCAAAACCAGGGATACCATCCTAGATACCACCACCAGCCACCCGGATACCATCCTAGCTACCACCAGCCACCCACATGGCTAACCCCCAGCCATTCCCCAAGCCTTCCACGTTGGCGGCCTCGGTCGAAGACCTGGAGGCCTATGCCCGGCTCCAGTTCCGAGACCTCGCTCTCTTCAAGGCTTTCTCCAAGGTCATCCGCAGGACGTTGTGCAACGGCGGGGGAGCTGCGGGGGCCGGGGAGGCCAGGCCCGGTAGTAGGCGCTTTAAGCCGGGAGCTACAGGGAGTGATGAAGCCAGTTCATCATTGACATGAGCTGGTTGCAGAAGCATGATTTTGGTGAAATGATGGTTGATGATGCGCATTTAAGATCATTTAAGAGGATTTCACGGGGAATTGGATGATTGGCTGACGTGGAAGAGGAGCGCATAGAAGGTTCCGCAGTTGAAAAAGATGTTGGCTGACATGGAAGTAGAGAGGTTGCCTTTAAAATGAGCTCGCTCGGAAAGATCGCGGTCTAAAAAAAAATGTGTCATTGCCACAAGGACAACACCTGGAGGCGCTCTTTGGGTGGAAATTCTGTGGACCCAGATGAGTCGACTCGGGTGCCTGACAACGAGGACTTGGAGCCTACGCTCCCTGGGACAGCACCATGTGAGACAAAGAGCCAGGCTGCAAAGCCGGAAGTCTTCGACATCGGCACAGATTCGGAGGACGAGGCCGAGGGGTCCTTGTCTTCATAGAGCTTGGACGAAGGCAGTTCTCCCCTGACCGAAGCATCAGCGAGTATGCCAAGGTCAGAAAATTGGAGATGCTACACGAAGTCTGACAAGCGCAACCATGTGGCTCATGCAGACCATGATGGTCGCAATGGTCAGGCTCTTTCGACCTTTCAGCACCCAGTGGCTCGCGCCGATTCAAAGAGTCTCATAGAGGTGCATAGTGCGGACGATCGTGCTGGGTTTGGGAAAGATGAAGCAGTTTGCGAAGCGTTGCTCACCAACGATCGTAAAGCAGATTAATGCAGAACATGAGGCAGACTGGCAGACATTTTTAAAATGGTCTTTGATTTGTGCAAGCAGGACTTGGAGCCTTCGCTCTTTGGGACACATCTGGGACAAATAACCATCCTGTTGACAAAAAACTTGAAAGGCACCGCGTGTCAGATGCTTCAACAAGACTGCAAGGGGATAACCTTCAGGAACAGGATGCAAGCGATGCAAGCAGTCCTAGAGAGGGCTTTGATCCTAACTCTTTACAAACAGACTTCCTTGACGAAGAAGTTGCAGACAAGATGATGGAGGTGCCATCAGGACCAGGTCCAGGTGATCCAGGCACACGATGGATTTCTGCCACAAGAGCTTTGGCCTCGTTTGCTTTCGTTCCTTCCGGTTGATGAAGTGATGAAGATGCACACGCGTGCTGTGTCACATTTCTTCTCAGATTCAAAGGCGTGGGTGGCCCATTTGGTCGAGCTGATCTACCTTCATGCATTGCCGACAGACCGGCCGACTCATTCGAAAGACCCTGTGTGGAAGCACCCTGCCTTTGAATGGCTAAAATATGCCAGCTTACTCTTGATGGGTGAAGTTGAATGTGTCACGGAAATGAAGCGTGATGCATCTGAAGGTTTTCAAGGGTATCGCATCTGGTTCAATGGTCTCTACATGTCTCTACGTGTCTCTACATGTCTCTACATATGGCATCCACTTTGTCCTGATGCAGCACTATGGCTATCTATGGCTCCACAGCCGGAGAAGTACCAAGAAGCTTATTCTTGTTTTTGATGGCATCTGGCGTGCAGCAGTTAAGACTCCCGATGGCCAAGTGCCTTTTGCCTGCGCTTTGTTTGAGGGACTTGGAGCTTGTCGTTTGCAAAGACGCCTTGAAGGCCCTTGACAGCTGCCGGTCAGTATTCCATCATCTCACCCCAAACTTTGCGGCGGAAGTCTTGCAGAGTGTGACAAGCTGGACAAACAAGGAGTTGCGTCAGTCTGGCATCGAACAGATCGTTTACATCATGGATACTTCGTTGGATGGAAGAAACCTGTGCAGTGCCCAACACTAATTAAATGCAATGGCAGTTGCCAGCAGGTGGGATAGAATGGACGAAGTAGCAACGAACAAGCAGAAAGTGCTTGATTTGCTCATGCAGAGCAAGGAATGCAGCTGAGAGAAAACGTTTGACGACTAAGGTTTTCAGATAAGAGTCATGAAGGTGGGCGTCCTCGACCGCAACGATCCAGCCAAAGTAGAGATTGCTAGGGCCCGCAGTGGACACGAGGATTTAAGTACTTTCCCATGTAAGAACGCATCGATGAACAAAAAACTCTGCTTAGCTCTTAGCGTCAGCACATTTTGCCTTGACCTTTCTCTATGGTTTGCCGCCATGTGCAACCTGGGGTCATCATTCTTACCAATGCTTCAGCTGAACCAGGAGTTCCTCCGTGGGTTTCGGAGAGCAGCAACTTTCCTTGCTGTGCAATGCCTATGCTCGACTGGAGGTCAGGAGCTGTTTTGCACCTGCGGCCAGACGGCGCGCCTTGAAGATGTTGGCTTTGAAGGTGTCAATTAAATTTGATGAAGGTGTAAGGTCGTTTAGTGTAATGCCAATGAAATTCAATGAAGGTGCTGCAAGATTGTTATAGTATAATGCACGGCTGTGAACACCTGTTCGTTGAAACAGTTACTGTACGTATGATGACTCAAGCAACGTGCGTTTTAGTTTAGGAATGCGATGGTTTCGATTGCGGAAGTTGTTTCTTGAAACATCCAGCGAACTTACAACGGTTGGAAATTCCAAGAACCCACCAGTAGAAACAAGTCTTGACAACCAAGAAGGTTTCATAAAAAGCATTGACTGTTTATTTACCAGCTGATGTTCAACCTACCAGTCTTCAACCGTTTATTTTCCAAGAAACAACGGTTGACCAACTGTGTACATATACACAGTTGATGTTATACTACTGCTAGGTCCAGCAGTGAATAAACCAACACGTGATGTTTTTTTCATGCCATAAATACCTCGTGATTGACCATCAAGAATGCGGAGTCTGTTCATTTACATGCATTTGCCCTTACTATTGTGTGGTTTAGCTCTTCCAACAGGCACGGCACATACAGTCGCAGATTTTTGGGTATGTCCATGGGTGATAGTGCTCTAAAGTATTCCCAAACGATGCCTGTTCTCCTACGTAAGGCGCCGATTTGGGGCCACCACGATGTTCATGACTTTCCGGTATCGTGGTTGAGGGTAGTAATCCTACCAAACAATGGTTTATCTTGAGAGTCAAAGTGGATGATGATAGCTCATAGTGGTGAATGAATGGTTCATCATGCCTAATGACTGCTCATTGATATTAATGCCAACCCTCGATTCATAGACCCCTCGTTGATTATTAGGGAGTATCCCAGTATCCTCTAAACGCCTTGTTTTGGCCACTAGAATGGTACCCCACCCCCACTTAATCAACCTAGGGTTTATCAATCCTGGGCCATGCTGGTTGCTGCCTTTGCCATCCGCAGCTGACAGGCTCCATGACATATGAAGTGGGGTAGTGATGCACCCTGCATGGTTGAATGAATGGTGAAGATCCAGTCATATCCAATCACGGCTTGCTTCTGCTCGTAGATAAAGGAAAAAAATGGTGAATTTATATTCATGAATAGCTCAGTGTCTAGTCCGAGTCATTGCCTTTCTTTGTGATAAGTCAGCATGAAACTGAGCAAATGAATGCGCTTGTTTGTTAATTAAGTTTGTTTGCAGTCAGCACGAGTATAGCATACGGTCCATAATGGAAAAAATCCTGTTCACTGCAGGGCTTGCTTCTACACTATGTTTAGCTCCGACGGTGATACACAGTCACAACTCAAGATTTGCACTTGGTCACATATTTACAGAGTCTTGCGGTTTGGGTAAATCGTTCAAGACGATGACTCCTCGTTGCCCAGACAAGCATACCCCACAGGGACCCATCATCAGCTAGTGCCCAACAAGAAGCCAGGAAGAATCATCCAACACATACCCACCATGAGAAAACCACAGCAAAAATCACTGGCAAGACGGAAGCGGAGCCACCCAAACCACCCCTTGGGGCCCTGAATTTTGTCTCTTTGCTGCCCGCGGGCCGCCTAGCTGCATTGGGAAAGATGAGTGAGGTCAGCAGGGAGATAAGACCAGCAAGCATGGGGATAGAACTGATGGTATGAGGACATAGGTTCATAACTCAAAACAAACCATCAGTGAACCAGTACTTATGACACCAGGTGCAACCATTGGCTGACAACCATGTGGCCGTGGGTCATGGCCATAGAGCGTTTAGATGTGATGGTTAAGTGGTCAATGAGTTGGGGTTCACCATCAGTCCGTGCAGGCAGGGGAGTCATCATTGACGACAAAGCCGGCAACAACATAGCTGTGAGTATCAGAGTAGCCAAGGAGCCAGGGATGACTAAGATCCTTGGTGCCAGAGGAGCTCAAGGTCCACCGAAGTCCATAAAACCGTTGGCTTCAAAAGCAGCGTTGTGAGATGATATCGCTCGTGATTGTTCTGGGATTCTCACTGAGAATGAATACACACACACACACACACACACACGCACGGTTGATGAGTAGAATAGTAGATATGAATGTCATATTCGCTGGAAACCGTCATGTTTTTTTGGATTGCATTGAAATTCGTGAGTGCCTTGAACAACAGCTAAAATTAGTACTTAGTAGCAGTAAACGTGATCCAGCAAGGCGCAAAGAATGTCTAATACATAAACATCATCAATCATGATTTCCGACATTAAAGTGAGACCAATGCAGCAGCTGCTTGCAAACGTCAGTTGATTCCTTCAACAACTGCTCAACACCTCAGCAATTGTGATGAGATAGTAGAAGTTTTGGTGACAATGCATGGGTTATATGCAGATTGTTGTTTGTCATCTTCGAGGTTCAGCCACCAAGTCCATCACCGACCAGGCGCCCGACCAAGGGACTACCAGTGAACTGCATCATTTGCTCGAGCACCACTTGCAAAGAATTCAGCAGCACCAACTGGATTCTCACTGGGGCAGGGTGATAGTGATGAGGGAGAGAGAATTGGATTTGATCAACCAGCACCCAGCGGGCATACCCTGGGTGATCAAATCCAATTCTCAACTTCCACATGCCTAGTTGATTTGATCAACCATACCCAGTTGGTGATTTGATCAACCATGATCAACCATATGGTTTAGCACAATCAACTGGGTTTCACTGCCATGATGGCTCATACGCCTCCATGACCTCCTTTGCCTTCGCCAATGTCCATCCAAGGTCGCGCAAGTTGAGCCATGACTTTGGGCAACTTGCAGGAGGCACCGTTCTGTGATGCTGGGGCATGAACCGGGAACAAACAGGGAGGAAATCCCATAGTCTCTGACAAAGTCATTGTGGATTTGAGCTCGCTGAACAAGATACATTACTGAAGCCTATGGGCGTTTCTCAACGTAGGGAACCCGCAAATCATTATTAAACCATTTATAGTCAATAGGCCAACCATAACTTGGGGGTTCCAATACGACTTATGGCTTGAGAAAAAACAACATATTAATTGAACCGTGACTGTTGATGCAAGCACCTCAGGGCTGCCATGACTGCACGAGTGCCGGCGTCCAGGTCATCGATCAGTACGTCGATGCCGACGTAGTCACAGATGAACTTCGGGAGGCGCGGAACGAGCAAAGTGCGATCAGAGCTGTGCCCGGTGAAGTGGCGGGTTATTTCATTGGTTAGTAGGTAGTAGTGACTCTAATGATTTAACAGTGGTTAGAGATGGTATGATAGGTTATTTGAACTTGAAATCATATATAGTCTAGTGGCTAATGATTCTTAAGGCTGCGAATTATGATGGCTAATAAACTCCGGCACGTATGGAGAAGCGTTATGATGGTCAAGAATGGTTCATATAATTCCCAGAAAAGCCTGGAGAAGTTAAGTTTAACAATCCAAAAACGGAGTGAACGGCCTGGAGTTTAGTTAAGCATATCGCAATCAAACGAGTGGACAGATGGTGGTTGCTGGTTACCGTGGTTGATCCTTGGATGGTTTAGATTGGACCTGCTCCGTTTGCGCTTGTTCTTGAGGGAAGGAAAGCCCAGAGAAACCGGGCATCATCCCTGAAAAATGAACTGCCATTTGTTCGGTGTTCCCGCTTCATCGTCACTTCAGGAATCATGGATTCTGCATGATTCCGCTGACTATTGATGGATTTCAAGGTGTTCTCATCCCATTTCAACCACCCACCGGAGGACCCCATACCCAACCACTGCGGACGCACCGCAAGCAGCAGCCAGTCCCCGCCGCGTCCTCCCCAGTCGACCTTGAAGAAAGTCATCGAAGCTTTGGACGACAAACGCCTCGACTTGTTGGACATCGTGGTGCACTTGGAGAAGGCCACGGCACGTGGGCGGGACCTGGTGGATCCAGCTGGTCAGGGTGAGCTTGGAAGGGGGGCAGTCGTCCATGGAGAAAACATATTGTGATGAAAACCGTTTGCTTGGTTTTTGGTGATTTTTGGTATGTCGATAGGTTAAGTCATATGAGCATAAGCAATTGTTCACTGCGGTTTTGGTACCTCCTTAGCTATATTCAAAAGCAAGCATCCATCGACTGCCCATTGATTGACCACTGGCCAGCCATTAACCCACCATTAACCCTCCTGACCAAACCTGACCCACTTTGTAACTAGGCGTTAGTCCACCATCAGTCAACCATTGATCATCCAATGGCCAACCCATCAACCACCATTGAGCTGGCTACGCTACCCGTGCAGGTGATGTGCGACGCGAGCAACCCCACAGGGCGGAGGAAAGGATGCTGACGTTGTTGTTGCTGGCTGCATGTTGGGAAGGCAGAAAGCATCATAGAGATGACATTGTGGGATTAAACAACGGCAACGCGTTGTTGTTGTTGTTGTTGTTGTTGTTGTTGTTGTTGTTGTTGTTGTTGTTGTTGTTGTTGCTGTTGTTGTTGTTGCTGTTGCTGTTGCTGCTGTTATTCTTGTTGTTGTTTTTGTTGTTGGTGGTGGTGTTGGTGTTGGTGGTGGTGGTGTTGTGGTCATGGCTCATTGCAATGCAAACTCTCGGAGCTTGTGGACAACCACACGCTCTCCGCATCTCTGTGGCCTTCAATCTGGGCAATGTTTCAATGCAAACAGTTTCCTGTAGATGAGTCAGAGCGGCGCTAACAAGGCCTGCTTCATGTCTCTCGTCCCTGGGCAAAGGCAGCAAATGGCTGATGGCGATGGAAAAAGATGAGTCAGAGAGAAGAAGAAAACAAAGAAAAAACAACGTAATTAATTAATTAGATTGCACTCACATGTAAAAAGTCACCCGGTCTCCTTTTGCATTTAGTTATTTCAAGTGTTGGTTTCAAACCCGTTGCAGTCTCTCACCAGCTGCACTCGCGTCAGGAAT